>JAVQKC010031660.1:0-12631 GCA_036025475.1 Philypnodon macrostomus | reverse complement strand
TTTGAGCCTAATCGGGCAAAGTATGTGCACGTTAGAGGCTGTCAAATATACCTGACCTCCCAATTTCAATTCAAAATGGCCGACTTCCTGTTTGTTGTAGGCTGGGGCCAAAATAATATTGTATGTTGGGTACACTGTGGAGAATCACTGTACCAAGTTTTATAGCTCTATGCCAAAGTAAGTGTGTCCAGGGTCCCATGGGGTCATAAACATGGGGGCGCTATTCAGGCATTTTTTTGTTTGACCTCTGTAATTTGCCTATGTACATTAAATATACACTAGCCCAGATAACGGTACCAAAATTCATGCAATTTTGTTTATGTTCAGCCGGATTAATGGCTGAATTAAAGTGCTTCAGGGCATTAATTAGTTAATTAATTGACTGTAATTAATCATAGAAATACCAATCTCAATCCAGTTCAGCATCTTCATATGTAACTCTCCAGAAAAGTTGAAAAAGATCTGGCAAAGAATTTTTGAGTTATTGTGTTCACAGTTTAGGTCATACAGGCCCTGCCCCCAAACCATGGGTACTTCTACAATGAATATTTATTAAGTAATTAATTAATTATGGGCATTAATATCATTAATCGTAGAAGTACCTAAATCGATACAGTTCGGCGTCTTTATGATATGTACCTGTGTGCAACAGTTGGAAACTGATCCGGCAATTCGTTTTTTGAGTTATCGCGTTCACCGCTAGGATCTACAGATGCGGACACAGACGCGGACCAACGTGATTCCATAATATTGTAATCTCGCCGATATAATTAATCCAAACCAAAAACAGTAGGTGCGTGGGGCTCCCTTGTCGAGTACCTCCAGGCCCTGCCAAATAAATTGCGAATTCGAGGCACTAAACAGCGGTCGCAAGGGGTGGCGAGGGCCATATATCGCCGCTTGCGGCTTTAATTATTACTATTTTTGTGTCTAATATATTATTGGTGAGGCTATGCATTTTGATACATGGGGCAAGATGGTTGTTGTATTTCTCAGCCCTGTGACCCCCACAGGCCATAACTGGAACAAGCAGAAGAGGATGAATGAATGTAGTTAACAGACTGGGGTCAGAGCACATGGCTAGAACAGGGCGGATAATGGCCAGTCAAAAGCACATCATATGTTTGCAGCAACTCTACAGAACCAACTGGTCTACAGTTCCCCGAAGGCAGAATGCAGATGGTATCAAAGCCATGATCCACAGCAGGAGCTCCACTCTGAAGATTAAGGTCCACATTGTGTTTACAAGGGCAGCTAAGGTCTGCACTGGTCCAATACACAGCAGACAGGCAAAGCCCAGCCAGAAATAGCCTTTGCCATAATATTTACACGTAATGAGCTGCTGTACAAGTTTGAGCATTTTGAATTGTCTAGAATTGGGCAACCTTTGACTCAAAGGCCACATGGGGTTTAAAAATGTGCCAAGTAGGCCGGCTGATTTCTTGACAAATGAGAGGTACAGCCGTAAAATATGTCAATGTGGAGTTAACTGGTTACTACAAGTTATAACAATGTGAGTGATAAAAGCAATATTTTATCATTTGAAAAATATGAGAAAATGCTTGGTGGGCCGGATTAAAAAGCCCAAAGGTACCATGATTTGTTTTTACAGAGAATGGTTTGAAAATACACAATATCCAGAGGCTGGTTTGGGATAACAGAAAGGTAACTTCAGCTCAGATAACCATTTGTTACATAAAGGCCTGCAGCTCAGTGAACACTCAAGATGACAAAACATGAAGCAGGTGGGCTACAGTAGCAGAGGACCACACCAGGGCCACTTTATTAGGTACAGCAGAAGATCACCACACTGGGGTCACTTTATTAGGTACAGCAGAAGACTGCTTGCACAGATTTGAAGTTTTAAGATTTGACATCTCAGTCTATAGCTCCACCCTGTGGTAAGTTAATGTACTGCCTTCAAATAGGAATTTAAAGGTTTTTTTCTTATCTGGTTTTGTTGTACTTTGGTGAAAAGCAAATAAGGAAAGATGCTATTATAGACTGTATATAGTTGGATTGATAAACTTACATAATAGACAGGGGGTTTGGGGGAAAACTGACCCCAAGCAAAGAAAAATAACTAAAACAGTAAAAACACAGTGATGTCAATAAGAGACATACTGCAGCATATCACCAAAGTGAGTTTACTCCAACACTAACACCACGGACTGAAAACAGAGCTAAAAACTAAACACAGCCAAGAATGTCAAGTGTGTGATGGAACCTTTTGTGTGGTGCTCATTCTTCACAACCACTCCCCTCATTTGGTTAATTTTCAATAAACACGTTTAAAATAATGGCTGTTTTTACTGTGTTTCTTGGTATGTACTGACACCTAGTGGGGATACAAGTGAACTGAATTTGTAGTAACATAATCTAACAGCACTGTACTGTAACCCACTTAAACACTTCTGTAAGACATATTGCTATGTTGTGAAAAGAAAGAATAATTTGTAATTTGATCCGCTTCTATGTAATTTTATGTTTTCCCTTTTATGGGAAAATCAGAAGTTGCACTTAATCCTATTGATTAGACCTACAAAATATATCAGAATTTACATTAAAGCACTACTTAGCATCAGCTTTGGTAGCAGCTTTTCCACCAAATATCTTTGTAAAATTATTTGAACACAAGTATTATTTAGAATAACTACTTTCTGCTTCTACATAACAGTATTCTTACTTGAGTTACAATTTTAACTACTCTACCCACCCCTGACAGTCAACTAACAAAGTCTGCCAAAATAAGGGGTTAAAAATACAAAGACAAATCAAATGTACATTGCAATTATTTTTATTATAAGTGCCAAGCAACAAGTAATTTATTCATTCCAGCGTAACAAACCCACCTTACCCCGCCCTTCTGACCCCATTTATTTTTCACCTGCAAAATATCTACAGTCATTTCTCAAAACAGTACTTTTCACTTCAAATATCTGATATAGTGTAAACAAGCACTGTCTGAAGCACGTTAGCGTCTATCAAAGCACATACAAAGACATTAAGCTTTCCTCTGGTCCGTCGGTCTCTCCAGGTTGGTCTAAAATTCCCACCTAGAGGACATTTCTACCCCAGTACAGTTCACTACTTCCTGGGCTGCTGGATGAAGAAGGTCCTGGGACAGTGAGGCTTTTCCACGGCCGGGCGGACCTTGCTGTGCCTGACGCTCACTGGGGTTTCGGGGAAGTCATGGCTGAGCTGATGAGAATAAATAAAAGTAGTGCAACAGTTGAACCAGTCGAACGAGTTAGCATTAAATATAACACAAGTTGGATAGGGATTGTTTGTGTACCTTGTCCAGAGTTCCTGACAGAAGAAGGTTGACTTGGTTTAGTCTGTTGGGGGCTGCCATGGGCCTGCTGCAAGAGAACAGATATCCAATCATTTATAGATTTAACCCCCCCCCCCCCCCTGAAGCTTGAAATCACAAATGTCTGTCAAACTTAAACACTCTTAATACAAATATTACAATATAGTGAATATAACTAATGTTGCAGAAGGCATCTACAAAATCATTGTGTTGCTTTGTCCACGAATATAGCACTTGTTGATATTGATTGAGTCTTTATCAACAATCATGCATACCTGATTTTTTCGGACTTCTTGGCATCCTTCTCCGGAGTCCCGTGAGTAGACCCTTCTTCTATGCTCTTCTTAGCCACACGTTTACCTCCAGCCTTCACTGTTAAAGATAATTACAACTTACAATATTTTTAACCAATAGGCACAAAACAGACTTTCTAAACAAACCCCACTCCAATAAGCCCAAAGCTATAATTCAGCACAACCGCAGTGAGAATAACTACTTCAACAAACTCAGAGTGTACATAATGTCCTGGTGTTTTGGAGCAGCCCGAGAAGCTCCGTTTGGAATCTCAATGCAAGTGTGTGACTTACATAATACTTAATAATATTATGGCCAATGGTTGCAAAACAAACATTGCACAAGGTTCACCAGTGTCATGTCTATAAGTCTGTGAAAGTAAAGAAACATGACGCCAGCTACTGCTCCAGTGAATGAATGTTCTTATCAATACACATGATTGAACAATGAACAAGGCTACTAAATATTTTGTTGGGCCGATAGTTAGCCCACTGAACAGGCGATAATGCTACATCCACAATATGCAAGATTAGTAGTATCTGTACACTGTTGGTTAATTGCTGCTAAAACACACGAATTAGCCCAATTAAACAAAAAACACGTAGCTTAATTTCTAGCTAGCTAGCCCATACATTAAAACCACATTTATAATATTACAACAATTAAATGGCTATAATGCTTAATCCACAGGATGCATCCAATTTTAAAAGTTTTTAATCAGACGTCCAGCAGCAAATGTGTCGGAAGCATGTTGTTGGAAGCATTTTAACGACTTAAAAAAAAGGGTAGCCTTTAGGTACTATATGGGCTTCCTCTTTGGGTCCAAAACAGGCCTCGTAAGACGCACAGATGCATATAGCAGCCTGCATATTTTTGCTTATACACCAATGACCACTAGGCCCACCAAGTTTTTCTTTTCAGACTACAAAACTCTGCACGATTCTGCAAGTGGAAGACCCAGAACTGCCTTTTACCATGCCTGAAATATAAGGAATCGCTTAAGATTCAACCGTGAAATAACTAAGATCCGAAATATACACAAATTTGGCAAAAAAACAAAAAAAAAAGGGGAAAGAAAAGGGCAAATCAACAGAGACTTCTTGGCTCTCTGTAGGGAGGTTTAACCCTTCCTTTGCCTAGTTCCTATAACAAACATAACAAAAGATGCCAAATAAAAAGGAACATGCAGCACGTTTCTATTAAGATGCTGCACATGGAGGACCATTTTAGATGCTTTCTGCATCTCTAGAGCAATAAAACGCATTGCACACTACCGACACGCGACGAAAAACACGATCAGAACACAGTGCTACTTTCGGGGAGTCCACTGTACGTCAGGCTCTCCGCAAAAAAAACCATGGCTGTGCATCATTGTAGCGCATACTTTAGGCATTTTGAAGAAAATGAACAAGCCTTTTACCTGCAGGAGGGTGGCCCGCCTTCAGATTAGAAGACGGTTTCGCCGTAGGTTTAGAGACTTGCTGGACCATTTTGCGTAACTTTAGGTGGGAAAATGTTGAAGAGTACAAAGCTGTCTGAACGCGCCCACTCTGCAGTTTATATGGTCCAAACGCGTCATGACGTCACGGGGACAGGAAGCGTGCGTGGAGGGAGACGCCCACCTCTATTGTTTTGATTCTTTTCGGTCCTGTTGTAGCCTTTAGCGTTAGGAAGAGTGGTGGTAGTATATTGCACACATGGTTGAGAAACAAAAAGAGACGATGGCACAATCGTTTTGGTGCTTCAGGGTCAGGAAGGTCATGTAGGCTAATTAAAACACCTACGTTATTCGTGAAATTATTAGCTACACCTGCTGATTAATTAGCCATATTAAGCTACATGTAGGCCAATTATTGAGCCCCGAATAGTTCCTAGCTATGAACAGCGTTAGTGTTTGCATCATACCCAGTCTGTAAATATAGCTCACAACAGCATTAACAAGAACTTTTTTTTTAAATTTCCGGTCTTTGTTGTTTTGCTAAGATCCCAGTTCCTCCTACTTCCTCTCTTCAGAGTACGGGCTGTGATTGGCTGAGAGCTACATTCACAAAACGTGACTGAGGAAATCAAAAGTTAATTTTGTGCAGGTGAAGAAATGCCATCTTTCCACCTCTCGACAACACTGTTTTGGAGCCGTGCTTTACAAATAGTTGGTCAGGTCCAAAAAGTGGGACACAGGAAGGTTAAATAAACAATCACTGAGCACATTATTAGGTAGACTTGACCTAATAAAGTAGTTGCAGGACAGCGTGGTCTTATGCTGCAGCAGCCCACTAGCTTTACGTTTTGCCATGTGTGTTCAGAGTGATCGTCATAAAAATAATAATGGTTTTCTGAGTGAACATTTCCTCAAATCGGTTTCTGACCTCAAGGGCATATTCACTCCTAGAACTGTATACTTTAAAAACTTTTCCCTGTGAATCCTAGATAAAGTTCCAGGATATTATAAATTTCTGAAATTCTTAGCACAATCCACCCAGCAATCACCACCATGCCATGTTACTACTCACACTGATGCTTAGTTTGAACTTCAGCAGGTTGGTTTTGAATATATGCGCATGACTAAACCCATGGACTTGATGCAATGTGATAGGCTATCTGCTGATTGAACTCACACGCAGGTAATTAGACCTGAGAGTGTTTTAAAAAAAATACATTTATATGTTGGTATGCCGGTTAGAAAATAACTTTGGATCTGTAAACGTAGGTCACAATCCAACCCAATAGCTGTTGACAACTACGACTAGATTATATTTCTGAAGGAGCAAGAACAATATTTTTTTTGTTTTACCCATATTAGAGGTGTGCGATAAAAGACTGAATCCTGATATTAAGGTTAAGGCGATCTGCTAATCTTGGAAGATCGTTGAATCATGATACAGTGAATTAATTTATGCTCTGCTTTTTCTTGTCATTTTTTACTGTAACAATTAGTGTTTATATTATTACAAAAAATAAAAACAAATCGTTTTAAGAATTATGATAAATATTGGATTGGATGTACATTGAATTTGTTTTGAAATAGTTTTCTGTGCAAGACAAAAAATAAAACTGACCTTGGGTTAATAAAACTGATATATTTTACCATCTTGCCTACCCATAACCTTAATGCATTGACCTTTTGTTCAAACTGACCACTTCTGCTACCTACTCATAGAAACACCATAACACTGCAGGTAAAAAACAAAACTGACCTTTATTATTTTCTCATAGTTGTGTTATAATGCCAACTTTTCCACATAATTTCTTCATCATATTTATATATCTATAGAGATTTTTAACATGGCACGAGTTTATTGTTGAACCAGTGCTGATGAGTGTAAACCAGTCCACATGACTTAATCTTTTTCTCTATTTACAATCAAATGAAAGAAATGTACAAGACTCCATGGCATTACACGGATTTGGACAATGGGTACAGATAACAATCCCTCTGTACAATCGAACATTAGGACTAGTTCATTTTTTACACACATGAGTTCATGATACGGTTTGGCTTCGGCACGTTTTCCATCTCGACATCTCCGGCAGACCTTTCGCTGACATGACTTTACCACGCTGAAAGAAAAAAAAAACTAACATCTATCTAGACAACACTAGGACGTCCCTTCTAGAAATTCCAAGTCTAATTCCTTTCTCTACTTAAAAAAAATATTTAAACAACATTCCTAGACCTCCTTCTTTGGCACACATCTCATTCTTCCATCTTCGCTTCCTCCATTTTGTATACACACGTTCACTGTAAAACCTTTTAAAGCCAACTTCATGAAAATGTCTTGAGTTTTTTTTTTGTGGAATGCCTTATACCCAGGAGTCGGGCGAGCCGGGGTACTGCTCTGCCCTGTATGATGGCCGGCGCGTGCTGGCGTAGAAGTCCGTGTAGTTGGTTTTGAGAGTCTGTGCAGGGGGGTACGTGATGACCTCATCCATGTAAAGGTCATCATAGCCGTGGGGGGGCTGGGCGTACATTCTGTAGGTGTCGTAGTTCCTTCTGCTCGGCTCGTCAGTGTAATACAGCGGCTAGAGAGAGCAAAGAGTAAAAAAATGTGAATGGGCAACATCAGGATAAACACAAGACAGATGGTCATATATTACCAACTAACATTTAGGGTGTAGCCGTGGATTCACAACATAACTTACACAATAGACACAGTAGACGCCACCTTCTACACCACTACACTGTGCTGGAGTGAACTTTATGGATGTGGAGAAAATGTAACTTGGCCCACACTGTCGTACCTGACAGCAAGGTGTATATCGTTGAAACGGCCCCATATGTCTGCCACAACTACTATGGCACCAACGGGCACCTTAATCAGACATTGTGTGATTTCTAAGATATTTGTTTGTTAACGAGCAATTAAGAGGTGACCTGACCCCAAACCCTGACAAACATGGGAATGCTGCCAAATATATCTGATTTTCCAATTTCAATCCAAAATGGCCGACTTCCTGTTTGTTGTACGGTGGGGTCATAATAATATGTTATGTACACTGTGGAGAATCACTGTACCAAGTTTCATTGCTCTCTGCCAAAGTAAGTGTTCCCAGGGTCCCATAGGGGTCATAAACATGGGGCATTATAGAAGCATTCTTTATTTGACCTCTGTAATGTGCCTAAGTACATTAAATATACAATTGCCCAGATCAATGCATTATTGAAAAAGTTGAAAAAGATCCAGACTTTTTGAGTGATGCGCTCATAGCTTTAGCCCGTAATTAATTAATTACTTAATTATTATTCATTGTAGAAGTACCCAGATCGAGACAGAGCGGCGTCTTTATGATATGTACATGTGTGCAAATGTTGAAACTGATCCATTTGTTTTTGAGTTATCACGTTCACAGCTAGGATCTGCGGACAAACACCAACGTGATTCCATAATATATGAACTCACATTCCCTTTTTGACACTTAGCACACTGCAGTCACATTGTCTATGGCTGGTTTGGTGTGATTAGCGTGGGCACGCATGAGTCTGGCACTGACAGGTTCCTGTGAGACGCACTCCGACCATCCCACTCCCAGAAGTCACATTCACTTGGACTCACACAAAGCCTGATGAGCCGGGCTATTCCCCGGAATCACCATTTATCCACCGCGGAATACATGTCAGTCTCTTTGTATTAGTCGAGTGAGCTAGAAGAGATAGTGGTCCTTGCCAACTCCAGGCTGCTAAGTGGAGTGATCTGAAATATAGGCCTCTGACTGGGACTATCAAAGAAACTCAAGTGTGGTTCATTTTATTTATCGGAAAAAGATGAGATTTAGCAGTATATCACAAAAACAGGTGAAACATCAAATATCCTGCTATATTACAGTGGCACACCAAAGCCAAGACCTATCCAGGTCACATAAGGCACCGTCTGACCAATCAGAGCAAGTTTAAATGTGAGATGCTCAGACAAATAAAGCATTTGAACCAGAAGACTTCTTACAGTAAAGAAAGCTACAACTATATCAACCACTTGATGTTACTGGTTACTTTATTTGGTAGAACATGTACATAATAAAGTGGCCATTCTATCGTCTTGAACAAGTCTAGCTGTTCTAATGACCTCTGGCATCAAGCATGGATATTTGCCCATGGAGTTGACTCTTTTTTTCTTTTTAGAGACATTTTTCACTAAACTTGGGCAAAGAAATCACTGAAGTCACTGAAATTATTTTTACCAATTCCAATGTTACAACCTTGCCTTGAACATGTCTGATTTGCTGCCATGTAATTGGTTAGCCATTTGTGTTAACTACGGTAGAAGTTGAATAGGTGTACCTAATAAAGCTGCCAGTGGGTGCTAGCTAATTCATTACAGAATTATTCCATTGTATTAGTTGTGTATGAAGGAGTGGACTATTCACCTGTGTTCTTCGTGGTTCCTCTCTTGTTGGTGAAGGGTAGTAATACGGAGAAGGTTTTCCAGACCCTACAAAAACAAAATAGATTTATCAAGAACTGTATATGAAGATGCTATCCTTAGCAAATTCAAATTTCTGTAAAGGGCAGACTGTATTAAATGTCAAAGTCAGCCTTGTTCTATGATGTACAGTAGGTCAAATGTAGTCTGTAGCGGCCAAGGGAGGAAATAAAGTAAAACTCCACTACTTTATAATTGGTCAGTGTGGTAATCCAAAAAGTCTGATTTGATGAAGCCAAAAAAGGGACTAAAGTAAAACAATAACTAGGCCTACGTTGTTGTCCACGACAGCAAGGTGTATATGTCATGGTTTGGGGGCAGAGCCTCTTCATTGCTCGTTAACAATATAAAACCCCTTAGAAATCACACAATGTCTGATTAAGGTGCCCCGTTGGTGCCAGATGTGGCAGAAATATGGGAGCCTGACAGCACAGGCCTACTTTTCCTATGTACATTAACTATACAATTGGGCGGATCAATGTGCCAACATTCATGCAGTTTTGTTCATGTTCAGCAGGATTATTGGCTCAAAAAAATCAAAACATTAATTTGTTAATTATTTAATTGTCATTAATCATACAAGTCAATCCAGTTCTGCGTCTTCATGATATGTACCTGTGTGCAAAAGTTGAAAAAGATACCGCAAAGACTTTTTGAGTTATTGCGTTCACAATTCTGGCCCGTAATTCATTAATTACTTAATTAATATTCATCATAGAAGTACCCAAATTGATACGGTTTGGTGTTTTTATGGTATGTACCTGTGTGCAAATGTTGAAATTGATCTGGCAATTCATTTTTGAGTTTTTACGTTCACAGCTAGGATCTGCGGACGCGTACACAGACAGACATGATTCCATAATATCATCGTTTCGCCGATATAATTATGTGTTCTATGATACTTCACATCCTAGAACAGGATCAGATAAAGCATTTTTTGTATTTATTTTACTAACATTTAATTTGTAGAAACTACACTTTGCTGTGTAGTAGAAAGTAAAAACAGCCAGTATCAGTGCTGGCCACTGCTGCTCTGGTGTTGACACAGCCTATGGGATGGGTATTTGACTTTGGCTTTTTATCAAACCAAAGGAATCCTAAAAACTCCAGTTGACTCTAATCCATGTGGGCTCATGTTGTTTACTCTGCCCTCGATATGCCAGTGCCATAGTAAAGGTTGCTGAGAGCTTGTCTGGACAGTGTCTGGTGCCTACTCCATGCCCCACACTGCTTGGGTTTAATAACTAGGCCTGTGCTGTCGTTCCCGACAGCAAGGTGTATATCGGCGAAATGGCCCCATACGTCTGCTTAAACTGGGACCAACTGGCACCTTAATCAGACATTGTGTAATTTCTAAAGGGTTTTTATATTGTAAATGGGCAATTAAGAGGCCCCGCTCCCAAACAATGACAAACATGGGAAGGGTCTATTTGACTTTTTTGATTTGTCTGGATGTTTGTGAAAAATATTTTTGCCAAATTTGGATAAATTCCCTAAAACTACATTCTTCTTTCAGTCCACCACATGCTTGTAGGCTTTTCAACATTTTCCCTTATGTGACAAAGAGCCCAAATAGTAACAGGCTTCTTATCCATACGTTGCTTTTGGCTTCACCTACTCTTTCTTTCCCAGCTCACTTGAGAAGCACCCTTAAGAGGACAGTTAAGTGAATGCACACATGGGTAATTGACATTCTAAATCCTGAATGTGGATGGCGGGAGGAAGCCGTAACCCACAGTAACACAGGAGGTACATGCAGACTTCAGCAATTGTAATCAGCTGGCCTCGGGATTGAACCTGCGACTTCCTTTCTCAGAGACAGGAGCATTTGCTTTAAATACAAAATAATATGTGAATAATGTCCTTGAAAATTTTTTTTTGTGGTTCTACTCTAGTCCCCATCTCCCTGTAGAAACACTCAAAAATACTCTTCATCAAATACACTACCATTGGTTTTTACACTTACACACAAGGGCATGTACATAGCTAAAACATGCATATGACTTTGGCTTGATGCATAGACACCTCCCAGAGAGTCTCCTGCCACACCAGTCCCCAACACAGCAACACCTAACACTCCGAAAGGTCACTGCACCAGCCCGGCAGCAAGAAAATAAATGAAGTCATTCCATTGGGTGACATCTGCCTTGTGGCTTGGCTGGGGCTTCTAGTTGGTGTAAGGTGTGTGTGTATGTGTGAATGTGTAAGGTTGATAAATTAGGTTATAAAGATGCTTTCATGTTTTAAGTATATATATGCATGGCCAGTAGACCTAACGTGGCCCAGGGGAGCTATGGCAGCGATCGTGTGGGGTGATAATATGGAAGATGAGACTAATTGAGCATATGGTTTTGTCCATGGGTTGTTAAATCATATTTTTACATAAATGTTAAAAAAAATAAAAAAAATTGTGAAATATTCAATTTATGAAACTGAAAATGTAGGTACTGCAAGCTGTTGAGTGCAAGTTAACCATTCACTTAACACTGTCTGATTTTAGGTTAAATCAACCATTGACTTAGTAACTCGTCTTCTTCATTTTCTGTCTTTTTTCCTTCCTTGTTTCCATGCTATTTGTATCTCTCTACAATTTCTTTAAATCAAGTGTGAAATCAGATTCATATGAGGGGAACATGGCCCAGAGCATGTGGAGATCTGATAGAGATATGGTCTAATTTTAGGTTCTTCTAATAAGCATTTACATCTGATTAGACCAGCTCAGATATGTTGTCCTCCACTACATTCTTAAAAATGCCTTCAATATTAATGGACAACTTCTGCTAAATGTCAAAAGTGAATGTCAATTAAATCCCCCTGTCTTCTGATGCAAGCTGAACATTATCATCTATTAAACTCCTTGAAAATATATAGTCTTATTCATTTACAGTCATTGGGCTGACACAGAGATAGACACTGACAGACAATCACTCACATTAATTTCTCTGGGGCAATTTAGAACCACCTATTCCTCTAAACACGCATGCCATTAGATGGTAAGAGGAAGCTGGAGAAGATCCAGAGAAACACAGAGAGCTCATGCAGACTCCACAGATTTATAATATATATATATATATATATATATATATATATATATATATATATATAAATT
>JAVQKC010031656.1:0-10049 GCA_036025475.1 Philypnodon macrostomus | reverse complement strand
TACAAAGGTCTTTCAAATAAAGTAAAAAAAGTGCTTTTCAAATGGTGTTGCTTCAAATTCTTATTTCCATGATTTGTTAATGACATGGGATATGAATTAAGTGTAAAATAAATATATATGTATATGTATATGTTTGTATTACTATTGTTTTTGCTTGAAAGCACAAAATATACAACAGCCCCCCCTTGTGGTGGCACCACCAGCCGCCACTGAAAATCAGGTATTCCCATCAAATCCAGACTTGAACCTGATGGTGAATTCGTGAAGAGAACTCCTATTGGCAAGGATGTCTTCTGAAACCAAGGAAGTGGAGATCTTTGCAAAAGGAAAGTGGTCCAAACTTTGATTGAACAGCTTCCATATTTGGACTATAATTTTAGTCTGAATAATTTGATCAAAAATGTAAATAAAACTAATAATAATGCATCATACTTACATAATAAAACATTTACAATATCTGTCAGTCTTCTGTCACTAGATCCGTTACAAAATTCTATAAAACCCTAAAAATAGCCAGGATTTGAGTCATTTTGGACTTATCTTACAGTGCAGATATTTCTCACCACACTGTCGTGAAGTGGCTCATCAAAACATCTCCTTATGCACACTAGCATTTTTACATTTAAATTCATGTATTTGTAATCATTTTGGATTTGGTCATTTCACTGTAAAAAAAAAAATTGTTTCTGATCCCCGTCTTTCTATTTGTCTTCTCCAGGTAGACAGCTCCGTGTTCGACAGCAAGGAGATGGTCCAGAGCCTTGCATTCGGACTGTCCTTTTTGCAGCGTATGGACATGAAGCCGGTGGTGGTCATGGGCTGGTCTCACAGTGATGGGGGCTGTGAGACCACACCCGGATGTAGTAGAGCTTTAGTGGAGAGAAGCCAGCAGCTGACCGAGGCTCTACAACAGCACTCCGCCACCGTACTGCCCTTCTTCTCAGCCGAGTCCATCCTAACCCAGCGGGGAAGCAAGTGAGTAGCCTACAGCACAACATAATTTAGTCTCTATTATCATTATAATGATAATTTTGATATCCGATAACTAGGGGTGTGTGCGACAACCATTACTATATTGACTTCAATATATAAAAATGAATGACGATATTTTGATATATCCACAGTTTGGAACCGTATTTTGCCCAATTTGATATAATTTTAAAGGATGTATTAATACTGCCCTGTAGATCAATTACTTTATAAGCTTTGATTGTGTTTGTATTTATTTATTGTTCCTCTAGATTAATAAATTAGACTTATAAGGTACTTATATTGAAAAGGATATAAACTGGAGTTTATATGCCAGGGGTGGGCTTTTTGACTTTTTGACTCCAAGGCCACATGGGGTTTATAAATGTGCTGTTCTTTATAAACTGCACCCTTTCTGACAAATGAGACATACAGCCTTCGATCGGACCTCAGTGAAAACATATGTGGAGTTAACTGGTTACTGCAGGTTCTAACAACGTGAGAGATAAATTGGCAATATTTTATCATTTAAAAAATACGAGAAAATGCTTGTCATGTGGCCCCCGGGCCACAGTTTGCCCACCCCTGCTCTAGAATCAATGTATGAGTGTATAAAACGGTCCACTCAATATTATCGAATATCAAGATATTTTCTGAACCAATATATCGTCCTTCAAATTTGTGAGACTGTCCTCTGTATCGATAACATGAAGTTAAGATGATCTGCTAATCTGGGACGATGGTTGAATTGTGCTACATTGAATTGCTATAACCAAAAAGATTTTTATATGGACTTGTTCAAACAGTTAACCCTAGGCTATAGAAACTGACACGTTATTCTCTATTTCTGAGTTATATATAGAGTAGGGCTGCACAATATGGGAAAACATGCAATATTCAATGACTATTCTGAATATTGTGATATCGATATTATTGCGATTTTTGGTGGGCATTCTATTCTGCAGAAATAGTTCCTGTATTTTCAAAACTACTATAGACTAAACGAGCCAAAATAAGGACAAATATAAAGAAATCTTTTATATTATATACTTTCAGCACATTTTTTCATGCCCAGCTCCAATGGAAAATGCTTTAAACACTGTCAGATTTAAGACCCTGGCATTATTGCGAAAAATTGTGCAGCCCTAATGTAGAGAAATAATTGCAATGCAATTTAAAGCTTTTAAACCAGAGATTCAAAAGCAGGGGAAACAAGATTTGTAGAAAAACGGTTACATTCAGTTTGAAGTGTGTCTCAAACTGAATCTAAATTTATCTTGAAAACAGTGGTCTCTCTGTGCCCAGATACGAACTGGTAGCTTAGCTCTGGCAGTTGAAGTGGGTAGGTATAAGGGTCTCCCTGAAGAGCAGCGTATCTGTGTTTAATGTGACCTTAATGTGGGGGCTTTTTTATCCTTTGTGATATACATGTTTTATTTGAACACTTATATTGTATAGTAGTGTTTTGGTTATCGGATTACATCATTTTGAGTTGGATATATAATAAGAAATATGAGTGCTGTAAGAAAACGCAGTCAATCAAATGTCACCAGAATTGTCGTAAAACTACTTTTACTATTTTGTTCCAGCGTTCCTTCATCGATCTCAGTGGACAGTGGCCTGCTGCAGTGGAGTCTGGACTGTGGGACTATCCCCATTGTGTGTCCCGTGGGCAGAGATGAACAGCACTGCTCAGTGATGTTAGATTCTACTGACGTGGTGGCGGCCATTTCCAGAGCCCTACAGCCTCACAAAGTCATGTTCCTCAACAGGTGTGGAGGCCTGCGCAGCCAGGAGCACAAGGTTTGGCACACACACACATTCAATCCCAACTTCAGAAGGCACTATGTAAAATGTAAATAAGAAGACATAGCTGTATTTTATAGCTGTATTTAAATGTAGTGTATTTATGTTGTAAAATAGGGGTAAAATCTTAATCCAGATTTCTTTTTTGTTTAGATTTGCTTTGTTGTTGGCTAAAAGTAAGTAAAAGAGTGTGCAGTGAAAACATAACAATAATACCTAAGTTATTCTGTGATACTGTAACTTTCCAATCCATGTTCACATTTACTGTAGCTGTTCTGGGACATACTGTTACTGTTGTTTGAAGTTTGCTCACAGAAGTTAGTAACACAAATGTATTTACTTCATATGTCCTGACCAGAGGT
Organism: Philypnodon macrostomus; assembly: GCA_036025475.1. Taxonomy (NCBI): domain Eukaryota; kingdom Metazoa; phylum Chordata; class Actinopteri; order Gobiiformes; family Eleotridae; genus Philypnodon; species Philypnodon macrostomus. Next base: position 6,912 of record JAVQKC010031656.1, on the reverse strand, counting down.
GGGCAGAGTAGCCAATCATTTTACTCAAGAGTATAGTTATTTCAAAATAATGTTACTCACGTAAAAGTAAAAAGTACTCATTCACATAATTACTTTAGTAAGAGTAGAAAAGTACTGAAAAATTAAATAATATTTACCAGTAACAAGGAACAGAATTTCCACATCATCACATTTTTCACATAAAGCTGTTCTTACATGACACACAGAGGTGGTGAAAGTACTCTTACTCTTTCTAGATTTCTTTCAAAATTTACTTAAGTAAGAGTACAGTTACTTCAAAATATTATTACTCAAGTAAAAGTAAAAAGTGTTGTGCAGTAAAGCTACTCCTAGAAGTACAATTTATTCAAAAAGATACTCACGTAAATGTAACTGAGTACTACCCTCCTCTGGTCCTAACTCTATAGTAAGAGAAAATAAAACATGTTTTATGTAGGTTTGTATCCACATTGTATCTACCTCATTAAGTGTAATTTAACAAACTGGAATCAAGCGTAACTACATTGTACCTAACCTTAGCAATTATGTAAAGTAGTTACCGTATTTCCTGGACTATAAGTCACATGTTTTTTCATAGTTTGTCTGGCCCTGCGACTTATCATCAGGTGCGACTTATAGATCAAAATAAATATACATTTTTATAGTTTGCAAACCTTTACTTTCAAACCACCATTTTAAAATGCAGTCTATCAGACTTTCTGTGAAGTGCTCACTGCCATCTCCGTGACAACAGGGGCGTGTCTCAGGAAGACATGTTTTGGTTTCATGTGGAGAAATGCTTTATGTTTTTTAACAGTTAACATAGACCGATATAATCACAAAACTAGTGTAGATTATCAAGAGAGATGGTAGTAATGATATAAAGTGAATACAGAAATGATAATGCACTGTTTAGGAGCCGTTTATTTCTCTATATTATCACGTATTAAGAAACTATTGGCTACACAGGAGCCTGCTGCTGTAATGGAGGATAAAGCCACATAAAGACGTCTGAGCAGGCGTGTCTGTAGACGTCTGCAGGCGTGTCTGTAGACCTCTGAGCAGGCATGTCTGTAGAAGTCTGTGTCTGTTCTTGGTCTTGGATTTTTTGAAGTGTGACATATAAATGTTTGTTTCCTCTTCATGACATATGTTTTGACTGATGTGATTTATACTCCGGAGCGACTTATAGTCCGGAGAAAATATGTTACATGGTTTTGCAGTTTGTTACAGTGTGTGTTTCATTGTACCTAATGAGGTAGATACAATGTAGATACCAGCCTGTGTCAAACTAGAAAGAACTCAGAGGGCAAAATTGAATCAACTGGTCTCTGTGTTATTTCTGACCTTCCCTGAAAATGTAATCCAAATGTGTTCAGTAGTTTTTGTGTATAGTTGCATACAGACAAACATTAGGTAATAAAGTGTGACCAAAAAAACATGTCTCTGTGCTTCTCCGGCTTCTTCTGTGCTCAGTTTGTTCGTTCTACAGATTTCCCTAGATTCCTTATAGTATGAAATGTACACAGTCCACCTTTGAATCTGTTATGTCTAACTGTGTGTGTGTTCAGGTTTTGGACGCAGTGTCTCTGCCCGGTGACTTGCCGGCTCTCTCCTCTGCAGACTGGCTGCTGGCGACAGAGCGGCGCAGAGTGACCTCTATAGCCACACTGTTGAACCATCTGCCCACAGAGTCCTCTGCGGTCATCACATCTGCTGACACGCTGCTGACCGAGCTGTTCAGCCACAAAGGTGAGAGTTCTGTTCTAGTTTGTTCATCCACTTTGTACCATCAACAGAAAAAGCATTACCTGATTGGTTTTATTCCGACATTGCTTTGAAACTAACGGTTAAGTGGTAGGAAATATAATGTAGGTGTTAACGAGGCTTTATATTGGTAGTGGGCTATTTTGATCTATTTCAATGTATGGGCTTACTCATGAATATTTACTATGGTCTATGCTTTTTCTTAGGGTCAGGAACACTCTTTAAAAATGAAGACCCTATTCACAGGTAATTTTTTATTTCTTGATTTTTAATGAATGTTATTTGATTGTGGTTCTATACCATTTACACAAAGAATAGTTCCAACCGTTTGAGAACCACTGTGTTATAATGAAATCAATCGTCATGTATGTACTGTATGCTTGTCCAGGTACAGTTCACTGGATGAGATCAATGTGGAGCGTCTTCTGGCTCTCATCAACAAGTCATTTGAAAAACCACTGAAGCCAGACTACCTCGACTCACTGAAAGGACGGCTCCACTCAATCTACTTATCTGAAGGGTGCGTATTAGAGGGCGCCACTCCCACCCCGATCCCGCAAAATAATTCCCGTCCAGATCCTGCCTGTATGATCCCAGTCCTCTTCCACTCCTGCATAGACTTTTTTTATTGCTGTAAAATTTCAGACTTCCCAGAACTGGATTAAATCTGTTTACGTTTAGCTCATTTTTTTCTGGCCTGCACCTTGTTTAGACCTAATTCATTTAGACATGAGTAAGTCCTGGTTTAGTTCATTTCCCGTAGCATATTGGTTTTATGACCACTCCTTCCCACTCCCGGGTCACTTTTTCACCGAGATCAGTAGCAGCCTCTAGTGCGTATACTCCAGGGGTCTCAAACTCAAATTCGCCAGGGGCCACTTCTGGTATTATGTCAACTCCAACTTGACACATAATGATTGGAGATGATACATTGTGTACATTTAGTATGTTAAACACTACAGAGTTCAGGATGAAGAAACAACCAAAAGAAGCCAAACATGAACCAAACATAACTTAAAATAAATAAAGGTTTATACATTTGAGTCAAATCATGTGCATCTTTCTGTCAGAAACATAAAGATCCACAATCTCGCAATTAAATTTTCTTTGCAGGCCAGGCTCTGTTATGTTTTATGTTTGGACAGCAGGGGGAGATGGGCCAGTCCCTGGTTTATATGTATTAGTAATCACAATAACATTTTAGTGTTTAGATACCAGATTATTGTTGTTACTCATATAGAATATTATAATTTTTAAATAAACCTGACAAACTTCACAGGTAGTGTCAACATTGCATGTGAATATGATTGATATTATGAGTGTTTGTTCATATATATACAGCTACAGTGCCGCTGCGGTCATCACTATAGAGGCAGTAAATGGTGGGACTCCGTACCTGGACAAGTTTGTGATCAGCGGCAGTAAACAGGGCCAGGGCACCAGTCACATCCTGTGGGAGTGTATCAAACAAGACTTAGGCAAACTGTTCTGGAGATCCCGGGCCTCCAACAAGATCAACCCTTGGTAAAAACTCAAAGTATAATATAACACAGAAAATGACCATTATCGCAAAATCCACATCACAAATATCTAAATGTATTGCAATAATGCCATGATGTTTAATCTGACAGTTCAAATTTTCCTAATAGGGCGTGGAATGAAAAATGTGGGGTTTTTTTGGTCACAATTTCCCTAGTTTAGCCCTTGGATTTTGACTGATTTCACTACAGCTTGACTAGTGCCAGAGTAAATTACATTTTGTCTTCCCCAAAAATTCTACTCTGTTCAGGTACTTCAAACACTGTGATGGCAGCTTTGTGAACGGTTCGTGGACAGTCTTCTGGTTCGGACTGACGGATATAAGAGATTCGTACGACCTGGTGGAGTACGCCAAGAGGCTGCCCGACTCGTTCCACCCCCCGCCTCTGCCCCCTCCCGCTGTGGCCGGGTCCTAAGCTACCTCCACTGTAGCATTAAAAGAAACTTCGATGTCTTACTACTTGATGCTAAAAAGCACATTTTGACAAGTGGTAGAGTATTGGTCAGGTCGGATGGCAGAATTTGGTAGATCTTGGTAGCGGATGTTGCCATTAATGACAAAAATGAAATGCCTGGGGACATGCGTACGTGTATTAGTTATTGAAGATTGATTCTGAATTTTTAATCTCATTAGCTGAGCACGTTTTATACAATGTGATTTATTTTGTAATGGAAATAGTTTTACATTTACAAGTAACACATGAGTCCCCCCCGATGGCTGATTACTATGATTTCATTGCTGTTAACTCAACAGCACCATCTGTAAATATGCTGTAATTTACATTTCTCAGCCAAGTTGTAGCAAGTTTGGGGAAATTGTTACGTTCAATGTTTACTTGAAATATTTATCTTTTATAAGCACTCCGCCTTCGCTATTTAAGCTGGAGTTACTGAGGGGGAGGGAAAGAGATTTTCTCATTTGCTAAACCTTTATAAACAGATGAAAAGCTAACTAACTATTTATCTATCTACTATATGAATCTTTCTCAGCTTGTCATGTTGGGGTTTTTTGTGAACATAATTTAAAATGCCTCTGAGCAGCCTGACCTTAAAAAGAGATCTGATATTTACCATTTTCATTTACAGTTTTCAATGGGCTGATTTTTAAATATGACCGTTGCACAATGCAGTGGCCCTTTTTATTTCATTTATTTGTTAAGTGTCATTCATTTCTCCTGAGAACCGGTTTACTTCTTGGTTGTGTGTTTACATTCAGCTACGCTATGCTATGGGTTTCTGACGGTTTGGAAAATGGTTCATTAAAATCTTGACCAAACTTTCTGGTTTTTTTTTTTTTTTTTAACATGTTAATATTTAGTGTGGCACATAATTAATACAACATACATTGTATAGTATACTTCATTAGGTAGGCCTAGTATAGCCATAATAATGTGGTACCCTGTGTGGACCACCTGTGTTCTGTGTCATTCTGAATTCTCTGTTGACCTTGATGTAGCAAGTACTTTCTAAACCATAGACCTAGTTTTATCCAAAAGTCCTAGTAGTAGATTACTGATTCCTGAAAAATGTCATCAACCACAAGTCTATGTGATTTAAATCACCTTGAATTCATTCTGTTTGAACATCATGAATTTTGAATGTAATTATTCACAGGGGACATGCACAACATAATGAAATGTGTTTTGTGCCAGGATTTAGCAGAACTGTTCATTTCCACCTACAGCCCCTGGACAGATAAATGTTACAAAAATACTGAAATTATGTAAATGAACAACATGATACCAATAATAAAACAACCACACTCAAGCAAATTCTCAAAAATCAACTAACCAATAGCCTGGTTCCCATCCCCTGACGACTCATTCATTCACATGTACCTACAGACATTAGACACCTACAGACTGGTTATTCACACATTCACATCAGTTCATCTGTGTGTACAGGTCTGTGTTGACAGGAGCCACTGTTTGATCAGGCGTGAAAACATCTTCTAGTTTGTGCATGTTATTAGTTCTGTTGAAGAATGTTCCATAGACTAGTGGCTCTTTGAGTGAATGCAGATTGACCTCATGAGGTTTTTCGTCTTTGGTCAGTACATTCTCCTCTAACTGACGACCGCGTGGTTCTAGAGGATTTTTCTGATGTCAGAGTAACACATTTTCTTAAGGGAGTGTACTGGTATCTTTCATTTTTCACATAATGCTGTATATGCTGTTGTATTTTGTTTATAGCCATAGTCATAAAGGTAATAGAAATGGAGAAGTACAGAGATAGGTGTAAAATCAAAATGGTTAATCAGTGTTTGTCCTGACTGCTACAATGAGGTTAGACAAACATTTACATGAAGTATTGTGGATTAAATAAGGTATCCAACAGTGCACAGATAGGAAAAGAGCTCCAGTATTATCTGAATGGTATGTGTATTGTATAAGTTGTTTTTGTATCATTTCTTGTTGTTGTAATGTAGATGAAATGACATCATCTCAAGAGGTAACAACACGGAAATGGAGACTTGTTCTTGGTGTCCTGAGTCAGCTGAAGTAGATGTGCTGCTAACAAACCTGATCATGGGAAGACCACTTCCCTCTGCTCACCGTTGGACAACCACTACTCCTGAAGCTGTGGATAAGATTCCGTCCAAGTACAATGACATAGAAACAGAAGTGAAATGATTTACTGACTCAAAGAGGGATGTGTATGAGGAAGAAGGTTCCAAGCACAATCATCTCACACATCAAGACATCATCACGTCTGAGCACTTGGTGCAGTATTCCAGCTTACTGTCACATCGGCGCAGTCATTCTAAAAGCATTTGAACAGCTTCACAAAAACAACCAGATTTCTTCTCTGAAGAGGACCTCATGGAGAGGGGATGTTCAGGCTGTTTTATTATATACAGAGGTGCTTACTCAGGTCTTCAGTGGAGACTGTGGGAACCAGAACACACTTTACAGCTTTGCCCAATCCTCTTTTCAAAGCTTTCTGGCTGCAGTTCAAGTCACTGGGTTCACAGTCCTAAACATCTATGAGAAGGCAGTGCACCTAAGTGGACATCTTCGATTAATGACAATTCACAAATTAATGTTTTGATGCACTTTTATTGAGGCAATAATCCTTCTGAACATAAACGAAATCTCATGAATGTTGTCACATTGATCCGGGCAATTGTATACTTAATGTACATAGGCACATTACAGAGGTCAAATAAAGAATGCCTAGTTTTGCCATAGTTTTATAAAGTGAGTGAATTGGAAAAGCAGTCCCAGTTTTAACCCCTCAGACAAGCCACAAAGCACTTGACATTGTCCTGTCCTGGCCAGGCACTGACTATAGAAAAAGTGTTTCTGCTGATTTTATTTTATATATTTACATTTTTGTCAATAGTGTGTACATCGGTGGTTATTCTCTAGGCAGGTGATAGGGCATTTCAGGGCCATCTAAAATTTGTGGCTAGACTACCATCTGCTGGCCATGCAGCTCAACATATTCAGGTATACATTTATTGTACGTCACCAGAGCTTGAATTAATTATATCCACGAAAACAGCGTGTCGCCGATATTATGGAATCACGTCGGTGCGCGTCCGCGTCCGCGTCCGCAGATCCTAGCTGTGAACGCGATAACTCAAAAACTAATTGCCGGATCATTTTCAACATTTGCACACAG
>JAVQKC010031631.1:0-13864 GCA_036025475.1 Philypnodon macrostomus | reverse complement strand
AATGGGGTAATACCACACATGTTTTAACTGGGCCAGCCCATAATTCATTATGGTTACCAAGGCTACTGGTACACCTTCAGAAAGAGCCCCCAGAAATCATCTCTCTGCTGTAAGGTGGGTGCCCATAGAGGGTTACATTAAAATTCAAGGCTACAGAGAGCTGCACTTTGGAAGATGGGCCAATCTGTTAAGTAGGGAAAACCAGTTTATCTCACGTACTAGCTTCGGTATTTTTAGATTTTTTAAATTTGGTTATCTGATTACATATTATACAGTAAATATTATACATAGATTATACAGTAAATGAAAGATAATCTCAAATATTTAACATATTATACAAGTATTTCTGTTTAATTAATAAGGCATATATAAAACCATATATGCTAAAAGAAAAAAAATATATATATAGTTTAGTATTTTTAAACCTAAATTGATTGACCTACATATAGTATGTGTGCTGAGCAATTCTAACTATAACCATGAGATAACAACAAGAACATAGTAACGCACACTCTTAGTCAAAAAGCCACAAAATTAAGTATCAATATATTCTTTCCTTCACAAATGATCTCAATCAAACATTGAACTTGAATGCACATCAGTGTTGGCCAATATTGACAAGGTTGACTGATATACGCATCAGGAATATGTAATGAACACATTTTAAAGCTGCCATTCTATTATTGTTTCTTAGTTTTCTTTCCTTACTATAATAGGAAAGATGGCCTACCAAAACATGTTCATACAATATTGGTAAAAAAAATCAATATTGGCCAAATTGGTAATTGAAATATAGGCCAAGAATTAGCATTAAGCAACAGTATTGTGTGCATGTAGTTTTCATTGTGTGCTCTTTAGGATGTTTCTCATTAGTGGAAATATTAATTTAACCAGAGAAGGATGGGGAAGGAAAATGTAAACGAAATTTGTGAGAGCTTTTTAAAAAATGGCCATTTCATCAGAATCGTTATTTTTTTGCGGTTCTCCGAAGGCTCGTAACTGGCGGTCTATGAAGAGAGACATGCCACAGCGGGGCTTAATTTAAAGCCAGAAAGGTCACTGCACTAAGAAAGGTCTTCAGCTCAGCCAAAAATATAAAATGAGAAGGAGAAAGAGAAAGCAGTGGGGGTGGGGGGTGGCCCAAGGAGGAGGGCATAATGAAAGGAGATCAGAAGATGTCATTTCTAAAGGGAACTGCAGAAAACGTGTCCAAGAGCTCTGGAAAGACAACGTTATGGAAGAAGGAAGAAAATGGAAAATATTCTGAGGAATGGGGAACACTAGGCGGGCATAATGAGCTACAATTAAACTGGAACAGACCTCACATCAAAACAGATGCAAGTGGTTTTTGTTTACTTTAATAGTGTTTTTGGAAGCAATTTGTTATAATGCCCTACAATTTCAGTGAAAAAACACTGCATCTATACACAGTGAAGGATTGCCAATCTGTCCCACAATCTGTGTTGGCAGAAACAGAAGCCTCCCCGAGCCATAGCTGAATGAGGTTTCCATGCTTGGTCCAAAGTAATAATAGTCAGATGGGATAGTAGCTTTTCCACTGCAACTCAGCAAAAAAGGTTGCTAGAAAACAACACACCAGAATTTAGCTTTACACATTTCCAGAGCTCTTCAGAATGTGTTAATTCACATTTAAAAAACAGCCCTGATTCTGTGCATTATTTGTATATCCCACAAACTAACACCTGTGCCTTAAATCACTTGTTTATCAGTTCACTTTAATTGTCCACTGTGTTTTTGACAGCTTCACATTACATAAAAAGCAGAGGAGTCTCATGACACTAGCTCGACAGCCTCTGATGTAGAGCCTCACACTTTGCACAGATAAGACATGTTGCTAGCACACCGAGATGCAAGCTTACTTGTAAAAGAGAATGCCCCCTTTGCTTGTAAACGCAGTAGCCCAGAAGAAGAAAGATATGGGGGTGGGGCCAGCTTAGGTGGGCTGAATTAAGAGGAAGAGAGGAATTCGACTTGTTCAAGTCCAACAATCCATCGAAAAGATCAATTTCTACACTTAAATCTCCAATCCAATCCCCATCTCTTTTAAAAACTAATACCCAATTCCAATCACAGCTGCAATAAAGCATTAGCTTGTAAAAGGTCATAGTGTAACCTCCGAGTTCTCTAAATTGAATGTTGCTTGTCCCACTTCCCTCTGAAATACTGCACGGCCTGATATAAAAACAACCATGCACAGAATCACACCTCCACTGGGACCTGCATCAGGCACATCACTAGCGGTTCATTTTGATGTAATGTATCACAACACAAGGATTAACAGGATGTTGGCTGTCTGTGACAGGAGATATGGAAGTCCCTGAACTGAAATATAAACAATGTAGCCCAGAACAGTTTTGGAAAGGTGTACCTGTGTTTGCGGTCTGCTTGCCATATCAGTATGCTCCCATATAAAGGAGCATCTCTCCTGGAGCCAACCAGGGGAACTGATCAGATGGACGATCAAACACTAATCATTCCCTCACGGCCTATACTGAGTAAAGCTGTCATTAATTTTGCGGAATTACATCAAATCTGAGACATTCTTTATGTGGCCCACGGCCTGTAGACAGTTATACGACAGGGACTGCTGCGCTAAGCAGATGGGGCAGTTTGGCCGTGCATACTAAATACCTCCGTCCCCCATCCCTCAATACAGCCCTGCTTCTAGGCTCACTGGTCCTTCTTTCTTTGTTTTCTACCCTCCTAATGCCTTTGCCTCAATATTAAAGCTTCTCATTATGAATATGCTGAATAACAAATGTAACTAAAAATGATACATGCAAAGCTTTTACAGTGGTAATAAATAATGAATTTCCTTTTGTATGCAATAAAATCATTTCCTTACGATTGTATTGTTGTTGCATGTTGACAAATGTAATGTTTACTTGTGCAAACACAACAGAAGGCCATAATCCTATTTGAAGTTTCCTTGGCAACTGCTGAAGGCAAGTTGCAATTTATGACTAGTGACACATACCTGCCATTCCTTGTGAAGGAGACGTGTGGTAAGCTATATTCAGACAAACCACCTAAACTAGTAATGGCAGAAGTCCTCGAGGGTTATACCATTGACAAGGATTCTCAGCCTGGCAGAAAGAAATAAGCAAAGACAACATAGTGCTGAAACAGATAAACTGATTGCTAAAAGCCTTACAAGAAGCATGGTGTGAGCTTTATGCTTAGATATTAGTCTTTTTCCATACAACACTAAAAACTGATACATATGTGTCTTGTGGTAGACATGGGATTCATGAGACTCATCATTTAAAAATACATAAAACAAGTCTAATATGTTAGAGCCCTACAGGTGTTCAGGCATTCCAACTGATGCTTCAAATAAACACAAAATCTATTAGGGCTGTTTATCTTACGGTACAGCACCAGCATTACTAAAATAGCATCATCTTACTACAGAGAGCTCCACTAGGAATTATCCAGCTCGATTTCACTCACAGACTCAGCAAACCATTAATCCACTTAAAAACAATTTATAGGTCTTCAACATTGACTGTCCCAGTACATAAAAATGCTTGTTGTGGATTCAACTAAGACTAAATTAGCCAAGCTGGACTTACTAATTACTTGAATAACTAATTGAGGAAAAGAAAACACACACACTGAACTGGCATGTCTGTGTGCAGATATACAATCACAGTTTGTCCGCTATGGGGAAATCAGTATGTACTGTAAGGATTAACTCAAATATACAGATGTTACAATGCACCTTTTAAACCTTTGATGCATTTGAATTGGTTCATTAGATTCAATTACTTCAACAATCATTGCTAATAAAAATAAGTGGCTGTTGTTCTTCATCATCTCTAATCTCTTAGCACCTACTTTACAATGTCTCTTTCTGTAACATATAGAAGTCTGTTGGCAATTGTTTGCAATAAACTATATCCACAATTATGGTTCTGACAATTGTGCTTTAGGTTGGTACTAGTACTTTCTGAAGCTTTCTAGTCAAAGTCAATGCTCGGGTTGCTATGATATGGCAATACATACAGTATGTAACACTATGGTGACGTCTGGTCTCTGTCGAGGTGGTATATACTGCCATCTGCTGTTCAAAACCGCAAAATCATTCAAATGCATCCGTCTACCAAAGTCTACTGCCATGTCTCTCATAACGTGAGTCTGTCTGAAAAGCAAACATTGGTTGGAAGGCCATTTTCCAAACAATTGTAATGTAGTTAAATAACAAATGGCATAGAAAGACGAGAGCAAAGGATACAATATGTGCAGCAAGGGTACACGCTTATGATCTTAAAAGTAGGCTAGTCATAAATTCGATTTAAAATAGAGAATATAGATTTTTCAAAAACCGCTTCGCCTTAAAAGGTCACGTTTTATAAGGAAAATGACATTATAGAGATTATGAGTACAATGGTCCAGCGACGGTTTCAGTGAAGATATCTGGTGACAATACACGCGTTGTGTCCTGCTTTATGTGCGTTTTTCTTGGGACAGAAAGCTACCGGTAACGCTTTAAGGTGGTATTCGGTGACTAAAAACAACTCGGGTCGAATTACGTTGAAAGACGTTCAAGAATGGGAATTGTAGTTTACAGTACAATACTGCATAGTAATGTCAAGCCTTGTGAGACTACAGTTCCCACAATCCACCAGTGGAAATGAGACTGTCATGCTTGTGCTTTGCATCGGGTTTTTGTTATTGTTTTGTGTTAGTGGAGTAACATAGCTAACAAGTAAGGGCACTGATTTATAGACGCGCATTTACACGGAGCTGTTTTGAATTGTATAAATCGGATTGCGTGTCTTATAGCATAATACCGAGAGAGACAAAGGTAAGAGATGTCAGAATCTGTCGACACAATGTGCGCAGATTTTGTCTACTTTTAGACTACTTGTCGAAGCGTTGCATTTGCGCTTAAGACGCGTGTCCGCAAAATAGGTACATTTTAGACATGGGCTCCACAAAGGGCATTGCCAAATGAACGTAGCTATGTGTCAAACGCACATCTGTTGTTATGCGAAACTATTTTTCACCATATTCTACTGTTGGGCCTTACGCCTCGTGCTGTGTAATCTGAGACATGTAAAAAGTTCTACTGTTTATTTTGGTCCCGAACAAATTGTTATTGAGAGCTTTACGAGTGATTTTCGTTTCTTTATGTTTCCCAAGTGATGTTTTCCTGACATGGCAAACTGTTAATCCTGAGACTGTGACCCCTCAGGGCAATAAATAATACTGGAGTGCAGCAAAGTTAATGGTAATCCACTGCTGGGCTACACTGTAGTCGAAAGTCTTAAGGTGCATTTTAATAGTTTGTGACTAAGCTTGTTTAATAATACATTTCTCTTGTCTTTTGCAGCTGTTTGCATTTGTCTTAAGAGGATTTAAATATTTGTCATGTCTACACAATATTTATGGCTCAAGTCACATGTGAAAGAATAACTGGACTAGACTAGATGCATCAAGAATCTCTGAAACTCTTGGTTGACTGCTGATAGAATAATTTTAAAATGTGCAGTATGTGTTTGTCAGCTCAACTTGAGCCATTAGTGCTTGCTGGAGGTCCTATACACCTTAAGTACATGTGACAGTGTACAATAGCAACTGGTTTGGCAGATGCCTTGAAATAGCCTTGGTGACACACGTGTCGTCTTCACTCCATGCTGTTAAATGTTCTACTGCTTTTAGTATTAGGATCTACATAGTTTTGATGTTGAGATGGCTTTCCCTTTTCTATTTTTTATTTATAACATGAATGTCCACACTGAAACACTGTCTCTTGTGTAGGTGTTTATCGTTGAAATGGAAAGGATCTGGCCAGTGGAGTTTAGAAATGTAAGCTGCAGTTATTTCCCGGAAAGCAGAGTGGACTGCCACTATACAGTGAGCGGTCAACACACGTGGACCAGTACAGACTGGATAGGGCTCTTTAAGGTATGGCAACTCATATAGATGTATATCCTGCACAATGTATACAGTATACCAAATGCCAATGTATTAATGTATTTATATTTTGTAGGATGGATGGTCCTGTGTGAGGGACTATCATACATTTGTTTGGGCCCTTGCTCCAACTGACTTTGAAGATGGCACAGACTTTAACTGCTGTGTTCAATTCCAGGGTATTCATTTACAGTTTTAATCTGAATACATATCTTAATTTAAATTGGGTTATGTATGCCTTTCATTATGTCTTTATACCAAATGTATTGATTTTGTGAAATGTGTATTCCCTTGAAACGGTAATTTGGTGACCCAACAAAACACTGTTCACTCCTTTGCAACAGTCGGAGGGGGTTTGAGTGAGGGGCACTTGTGCAGCAGGTGTGATACTGAGCTCTGGTGAAGTGATTTATTGCAAACACAAGCATACCATCAAAGTCACTCATAAAGTAAAAACAATGTTAAAGATTCTTATCGCTTAAAAATAGCCTTGGATAAAACGTACTTGGACTCGCTTTAAATTTTAAGTTAGAATCAATTTGGATGCAATTTTATAAAATGAAAATCTAAAATACATTTGACAGGCCTACTTTGAGGTGTGGTCTCCTCTTTGGGTGGTGATGGAGGATGATGAAGGTCTCAGGTTGACTGGAAAAAGAGTAAAGTTTAGATATACATGGTTTGCCCTTACTGTATACAATGACTTGTATAGTAAATGATTAATACAATAATGGATTTTAAGAAGAAAAAAATACATATCAAGGTTTTAAGTGTAAATTAGATCATAACTGCGCCCATATCCAGGCTATTAGATATGTGTTTGCAATATTAATTTGTAGGCTTATTACTTACCCAGCTCAAAATTATAGCGGTTTAAGTAACACAAGATGAAGGCTTGTGTATGACTTGTGTTTAGGCCACGATCTAATGTGTCGGGTCTACTGGACATGTTCAGGCAAACAACCACAAAGACTTGAGCCTATTCTTCAAAATGCAGTTGCAAAAGTAGCCTACTTAAATTAAACTGCATGAATCTCTTGCTAGGCCTCTAGTATAGCAACAAAACGGGAATGTTCATTTATTGTAGCGACGTAGCCAAGATATTATAACATAACAAAGTAGTTTTTGAGCTGGCAGACATGCGCAAACTAGGTCAAAACGCTACGGCAAATTTAAATGAAAAATACTTGATCATGAATCCTTTACTTGAGTACATATATTAAACTTACATTTACAAGGGTCAAAGAGGTCCCGCGGTTTACCTTTGAAAACAGGAAGTGAGGCTCAGGTAGGACGCTACATCCGGCTTAACGCTTCTTCTTTTGGTTTTAATGGCGGTTGACGTTATGCGTAACACTGTCCCATTATATATATTTAAGCTATTGGAATAATTATTAGTCTATATTCATTCAAATAAAACAATTTTGAAAAAATATGTTTTTTTTATATAAAACATGTATTTGTAAATGTGCTTCCTACAGACAACTAAACATTTCCATATGGTATACTATATTTTACAGCTTCATATCTGCCCAGACCCAGCTCACAGCAGTATGAGTTTGTGTATGTTGATGCCAAAGGTGAGGTGTGCTCACGCAGCTCCAAATTCACATTCTCTGCTCCAAAACCACTTGAAGATCTGGTGACTCTTGAGGAAGAGTCTCATGGAGATGAGGAAGGCAATGACATGCTGGTGGTCATACCCAGGGCTGAACTGCTGCAGGTAGGCATGGGCATGGTCTATTGAACACAAAAATTACAAACATGTTATATATCAATACTGTTGGATGAAGGGGTAGTACAAACATGTTTACATATTACCAATTTGTTTTTATTTTTTATTGATATTCTTTTCTCAGAGTCATCTGCAAGAGTGTCTGCATGAGCGTGCTGAACTGCTGCAGCTTCAGGAAGCATCATCTCAGCAAAGAGAAAGAGAGAAGGAGGAGTTCAAAAGGGCTAAAGAGGCCTGGTACAGGAGACGCAGGGATCTGGAGATGGATATTACCAGACTACAGGGGGAGCTAGAGCATGCACAAGACAAAATGGAAGAGATGAAGGCACAGCAAAAGGTTTGCTATACAGAGTACAGATATGACCCCTTTACAACTACTCTAGAACTGCTTTTTAAGTAAACCTATATTTGTATATTAAAATATTCTACATTTAACACAAGCACATTACATTTTCTACCCATTTAGAAAGAGATGGCTTTGGGGGAGTCACTTCTTCAAGAGAAATGTGCGTTATTGGAGGCAAAGGATCTGAGTGAATTGCGAATAGTAGAGCTGGAACAGGATATCCAAACCCTGACAGAGAGGACAATGGAAAGAGAAATAGAGTTGGAAAGGTCAAATAAAACATTACATACATTTTTATTATAAATGTTTTTTTGTGTTGTTTTTAACCCAGTGTGTGTTTAAGTACAGGATAAAAGAACGAGCAAGAAGAGCAGGAGCACAGAGGAAAGAGGAGGAGACTGAGAGACAGAGTCTGCAGGTACACACATGTGCTTTTCTGACTATTCCTCTGCAATTACATCTCTTTTTGATTTTCTGTCCTTTAGAGCAAGCGGGAACAGGCAGAAGGGGAACTACGGAGTTTGTCAAAGGAATTTCAGGGCCTAAGAAACTCCCTGGCCCAAAGAGACACCAGTATTCTTCAACTTCAGAACACAATCTCCACCCTCACCCAAAAGCTCACCACTGCCCACAGAAAGGAGGTCAGGCACTTAGTATTTTTAATTACACAACAAAATGTAATCAGTTTTTGAAGATACATCCATGTAAGAGTATCAGTGAGAACTTTCTTCATTTGAACAGGCTGAAAGTGAGGCAGCAATAAAAGAAATGCGAAGTCTACGAGACCGTCTCAGTGCAAGTGAACGTACTGCGGAGGGTTTGAGGAATGACCTAAGTACCATGGTCACCCAAAGAGACCTGGGCCAGGCTGAACTACACCAGGCCCGACTGCAGGCAGCACAGCTCACTCTTCAGCTCGCAGATTCAAGTCTGGCTTTGAGAGAGGGTAGAGCCCGCTGGGCCCAGGAGAGGCAGAATCTGCAACGTCGTAATGAGGTATTGCTATTAATGAGGTTAAACTGGAATGGTGGATAGCAAAACTTAAATGTTAAAAATGAAGTCCCAGGACATACCATAAACCTACAAAACAAAAATATCAAAATCAACTACATCATCTACACATTTTGGGATTGGACTTGTGTTTGTGTTTTTTATGGCAGACTGTGAAAAAAATTATATGTGAATTTGTGATGTTTTTACACATTGGCATTGGTCTCATGGTCTTTCTACAACAGAAAGACCATGAGCTTATGGAGAAACTACATGTAGAAATGCAGAAGATGGAGGAGGCAATGCAGGAGGAGAAAATGGAGAGAGTAAAGCTTGAAGTGGAGCTCGGGCGAGAGAGGGATTGTAATAGGGTAAATATGTTATATTAAAAATATGTTAAACATATATTTAAAAAAGTACAGATAAATGTCTGCATTATTTATAGTCATAGTCAAACTGTTTAAATAATACAATTTTCAGTTTTTTCATTGTTTTGGGGGTTTTGTATTATTTGCAGGTCCAGCTGAATGAAACTCGCAGAGAGTTGCAGGAGTTGAAGGCCAGTCTGAGGGTCGCCCAAAAAGAGAAAGAGCAGCTATTGGCAGAAAAGAAGGTATTTTAGTGCATATATTGTGCCCGTTAATATTGTTGAACTACTGTAAGTAGACACATATTGGTAATACTCCATGTCTTGAGAATCCTTTTCTGTTGTTTTTCTTCTTAGCTGTTATAGAGCAATATAAACTGTTTATAGAGCTATATAAATCAGCGTTCTTGTTTTCTAAGCCGTATCACATTTTGCTGGCTCTGAAGGTGATCAGTGTCCAGCACAATGTTAGCTTTGCTTATTGTAGGAACATAGTCTATAAGTTTTACAGTAAATCAAGCCACCGTTGTAATACACTGTGTACAGTGATTATTCTGTTTATAGTATCACCACTGTTAGAGCACGGCCTGGTGAGGGTTATGAGGGTAATGGCAGCTGAAACAATGACAAATGTCCCGCTGCAGTGTGTGATTCAATAACAGTATTTTCTACTAAAGGAGTTGATGGAGTACATCTGTCAGCTGGAGCAGAAGATGGGACCAGTGACCACAGCGACCAGTGCCATGTGGAGTGCTGCTCTGACCTCCTCTGTGGGTGAGTACACCAGTAATCAAATGTGGGTCCTGTCTGTGAACAATAACAGTCAGCTTGCATTAGATATTGTAGGCAGTGAATGTTGACCTAAAGAGTAGTAAATGTGTTTTTATGAAATACTGAATTGTTTTTCGAGCAGTCCAATTTAATTAAAGCAATATCATATCAATACAAATTATTCACATTTTATTTTTTCTCTTCAGCAATGCACTCTTCTGTTTTATCTGAATCTGAGGATGAGAACCCAGAGGCATTACAGCCCCTCAGTGCTCCTCTTGGACACTACAGCCTTTGTGAGCATGGCCAGTCTGAGTCATTGCTGCCGGCCACCCCTATGCAGTCGCCCCAGGACGCTGAGAGGAGTGCCGTGGTCATCAACCAGCCAGCACCTCTATGCTCTCCACACCAGACCAGCTCTGACACTCTAGCACACAGCTCTGACTCGGTGAGACACACTATCTGGACTATTCAACAATTATATGGTGCAATTACTTTACATGCGATAATGAAAATGAGTTATCTCATCATACATAAAGCCAGGCACATCAGTTAGTACACAGTCAGTGGGTTGTTAGATATAGACGTTATCACCAAGAGGCAATTAGTCTCGAGATGGCAAGTTATTAGTCAGTGATAACTTTTATATTGATATGTCCTGAGTGTGTTGGTGTGTGTGTACAGGAGGAGGAAACTGACAGACTGCGGTGTCTAAGAAGAAGCCCTGTAGAAGAAATGGAACTATTACTGTCTGAGCATGCAGATACTGTTCTCAGGTACAACCAATAATTCTACACCAAAAGCACCAGTACCTCAACATTCTTACAACTTACAAATGTGGTAAAAATGTTGGACCTCAAATATTTCACTAAATAATGACAATGGTGGTATTATGGTGGAGTATTTGAAGCTAAAAAAGGGCACTGCTGCTAGTGTTTACTGACAGAATTTGTGTATAAAATTGAGCACTGTTCATATAACTTGCATTTTGGCTAAATATTGGATTTACAATGAGATAAAGTAAGTAAACAAATCCATGCTTTACACTTCAGTAATGAGACATACTTTATGAGTGTACTCGTAGTGGTGCATTTAGTTGATGTATGAGAAGATCTCAAACAAAAAACAGAAGCACCTAATGTTACATAAAGTATGCAGCACAATTAATAGAGCAATGTTAAATCATTTAAAACTAGCTTTTTCACACATGCATTCATCTTGTTATTTATGGTCACAGGCTGACTGAGTAGAAGATGGAAGTTTTGAATATGTGGTAATAAAAGAAGTTGAGAGGGAGACTGAGACAGAACTGGGGCATGGGAGGGGCAAGATGGGAGGACAACTGGACAGATAAGTTGACAGCAAGCTGTAGCAATGATTTAGCTGAGGGGTGTAGCACAGTCACGGGCCAATTTTCAGCATCATTAAAGCCTTCACTCTCCCACTCATCTATGCTTTCAGTCTAACCTTCTCTTTCAACTAGATGGTCTATTACTTTCAATTTTGTTCTCAACTACTGTGCCTTGTGTCTTCCTCTAGTGATCTGGCTGACACGGCGCTATGGTAACTAGTGGTCATTTACTCACAACGCTGATCAAAGGGACAACAACTACCTTTTTGGATTTAGTGTGACCCTGCATTATTCCGATTATTATGCATTTTATTCACTGCATCAACAGTGACCCCTTTTATGCCTAGACTGTTGTCTTATTGCCTTTGTTGTTTGTTGTTAAAATGACATAATGCTCATGGTGACAAGTCAACACCATATTTCAGATGAGCACAGTTTAAAAATGTGGGCTTTTAGAGAGGGATTCTGGCATTTCGGAGCTTGCGGCTGTAGCTGAATGATTTCTGTTGAATCATTGCTACGCCGAGAGCTTTACGATGAATGTTATGTCGTTTTTATGACGTTTGTGATTAGGAGTCACGACAGGCTGTGTAATTATGATGTTTTGAGCAGGGTTGTAGCTCTGCTGAAAATCATGGCAAAACTCTTTTCCAGCACAAGAGTTTCACTGCAGTCTTCAGCTATATGCACAATACAGCAGACTCAGACAGAATTTTAATGTTGTAATGGTATACAAGGTCTACATCCATTTACTCATATAATATGCAACATTTTACAGGCTTTAGTCATTAGAATATTTAGGTTGTACATGTAATTATTACACCTTTGCATTTTGATGATCAAAGGCTATATTGTCACTTTAATAGCTTTTCTTTATAAAACATACCACTGTACAGAAATCTTTACTCACATAGTGTATGTATGTGTCTACCTGACGGCCCCTGCCTATGCTATTAAATTGTCTAATAAGTTGTTGCCTAACTATTATTATTAATACTACAGGCATTTCTTTTTATTTTCTAATCATAAATAAAGCGAGTTGCAATAATCAAAAAATAATATTTTTCATGCTTTTCTAAGATTTCCAAGACGGCGTAATGCTTGATTTTTGGCATTTTTAAAGCTGTATTTGTACACTGTTCTTACTTCAGGGTTTGAAGGTGGATATACTATACTTAAAGTTTGTTCCTTATAATCTGAAGCATTTCCAGTTTGTGTACTGTTGTGTATTGTAATGTTGAGAGAATAAAAGAATAATGTTTTTGCTTATTTGAAAAGTCCACGTTTGTGTTCACTGCTTATTTTAATTTATTTTAAGTTCAGTAATAATCATAGAAATGCTTTTTTTTTTTCAAGAGAATTACAGTCCATGTATTCTGTAGTACCCTTATGTGTGTTTATAGTCAGGTTTACATCCTGAGAAAGTTATTTTTGTCGTGCCTCTGAGAGCTCTGAGTCAGGACACACTGGTTATGGTTTATTTTTAGATTTTGTGTGTGTCAAGGTTACCCCATGTTTTGTTACCAGACGTGTAACTACAGGGTGTGGTTGGGGTCTGAATAATAAAATGGTTTATGTATCCATAATTGTGTCTAATGTGTCTTTTTTGTATGTGGCCAAAGATCAATGCAATATTTTGATCCCTGCATGACATTTCACTGGTAATTAACTATGGCATTTCTTCACACACCTTTACAACCTATTGCTATTTGGCTCACCACCTATCTCGAATACGCATCAACCTTTTCTCGTCTCCCTTGACTTTCTTGTCTCCCTCAAGGCAGACTTTCCTATATCAGCTCCATCATCCTTGTATCACTCCTCCATCTCTTTGGAGCTCCGGTCTGTCTTCCACACTCCCTCCATCTTAAGTCTGGGGTGACTATAGCTAATTATAAAATCAATGATGCCAGGCTGCCTAGTTTACAGCCCCCTCTAAAACCTTAACTGGGAAATCACTGTGGGATTGATGACTCCCTCACTCTTTATCTCTTTTAATTAGAAATGTAAAAGATATGAAGACCCAGAGGCCAGAATACATCTCCTAGTTTTTTATGACACCAACGCCTACCGTCCCCAGCTCCCACTACCCATATCCCCCTGTGTCTTTGCTCTACCTGTTCTTGTTTATATCCAGTTCATTTCATTCATTTCCCCCTCTGCATTCTCTAGTTAGGTACCTTAACCCATTTCTCCATACCCCTTTTTAAGACTGGCTGCTGGCACTAGGGAAGGCATTAATTTTATGTTCTTTGTGCCTGAAAACACCTCTCACCTTGCAGTCACCTCTCCTGGCTTCCCTTGACTGATTCTCAACTCTCCACAGAGCCATTGTTAATGTAACAAATGACGAACAGGTCG
>JAVQKC010031608.1:0-15117 GCA_036025475.1 Philypnodon macrostomus | reverse complement strand
AGCCACCCCCTCTGTCAGTGTGCCCCAGGGCAGCTGTGGCTACACAAGTAGCTTACCACCACCGGGTGTGACTGTGGAGTGAATGAATAATGTAATGTATAGTGTCTTTGAGACTTGAGAAAAGCGCTGTATAAAACTAATGCATTATTATTATTATTATTATTAAGACATACAGATCTCTACAACCTTGAAGCAGATGAGCATCAGAAAAACCACACCAGAGTCACTTTATTATGTACAAAATATTCCTAATGATTTGGCCAGTGAGCAGCCTATACTTTTCATTGACTCAAGTTCAACAGTTCTCTTTCACATAAATACTGTTGTTAAAAGTTATTTAGGGTTACCCAGTTCAGTTCCTACATACAATTCCCTTTTGCATGTATGTGCTTGTATTGGCCAAAGATGCGATGCACGAGCACGACCCCCTTCATCCTCGTGCCATGGTAACTTCAAGGACCCAGAGGAGAGTGGGAGGGAATAGCGGGGTGCACCTGGGCGGAGCTACCATTTTGGATCTAAGTGGCCTGGCTCGCGTAAAAAGCACCAAACGCACGCCAAACACTCAACAAAAAGCAGCGTGTGCGAGTGAATACACTGTTGTTGTGATTCCGTTCAGAAAACAGGAGAGCATTTGGGGACTTTTAGATATTTTTCTCATCCCAGAGTCGATAAGTTACAGGAAGAAGCGTGTTTTTATATCTGTCATTTTAAAAGGAATATGTTTAAGAAGAACAAGAGCAAAGTGCTGGTGGATTACGCCTCGGAGGAAGACGATATGTCATGGCACTACCATCACTCCTACAAGGTACAGTAAAATGATGCGGATACGAGGCGAAGTCGCCAACGGTATCACCTCAGCTTTTCTGTGACACTGTCCCGTTATTTGAGTTTTATTTTTGCTATCCGACTGTGCCTTACCTATTTTAACATGTAAGCTCTTGGGATGTCACCTGTTCCTTTATTATCCAAATTCTTTGCCCTACTGTCAGAGGTGGGTAGAGTGTTGTTTCTTCAAAATAACATAGGCCTAACTCAAGTTGAACAGTCATCAAAACAATTACTCAAGAGAGAAAAGTATAAATCTAAAATGCTGTGCAAATATTGGTATTTCCCCAAAAAAACCTACTAAGAAACACAAAGTTAAATTTTTTATTTATTATTTTGTATTTATTTATTTTTAGTTTAATGACTTTTTCAAAATACAAAGCCTGTGCTATCAAGATCTAAGTGGGTAAAGTAGCCAAAAATAGTAGTGTGTTTGTCTGGTGTGAGAATGTAAATGAATAAATATAATCCATCAGGAACACACAAGGGATATACGATAACAAGATTGGATGAAAAACACACTGAACTTAAAAGTGTTTTAAGAGCCATTTATGGGTCTGCCTTTTGTTGACTTTTGTAGTTGATGGGGGAGGGAAGAGTAAGTAAGTGCTCAACTCAGATGTCAAGTCAGCTGATCGGCAGAGTGTCTCAAATGCATGACAGATCAAAATAATGGGCAGTATACTGTAAGTCAAGTGAGCCTAGATAATGATCTGCAATAACAGGAATAAATGCGTAATCGGAGTGCGTAGTGACTGTGTTGTTTTAGGGGAATGGTCCTTAGATAGTGCTGGATACACATACCTAAAGTAGTGGGTAGCATTGTAGGGGGTCTGAAAGCCTTTGTATCAGCACCAACCAGCAGCTGTGTCCTGTCAAGGTGTCAAGGATGCAAGTGTGTGTGTACTTTAGTCACGCATGGATTGACAATAGTGGTGAACTCATCTAAGTAAGTACATTTCTGTATAAAACAGACACTAATAACCCGGACTACAACTCAAAAACCGCAATTTGAGAACCACTGTTGTAGATGAATATGCTGTGGTGTTAGTGTTATGCCTGTGTCACTATTAACAGTATTCTTGAGTCATTCTTTTTTATTTTTTAATCAATGAAATGAACTGAGCTTCGAGTTCCATACATTCTCAAGTCTTATCTTGGTATTTGCAGTGACCATTTGACCCTTTCTTTTGCAGATCTCAATAAGACATTTTATAGTGTTTTTTACATTAAATACATAAAAGGACCTTCAACATCAGCAATAGAATTCATTTGGTTGAATTCGGAAAAGCTGCCCTTTTCTTATGCCACAATGATGATAATGTCATAGTAGCTACTTCCTGGAAAAAGTCACATGTGGCCTTTACCTCCAAAGAGCTGCTTTAAGCTCCTTTTTGGATGCCTTAACATAAGCTCAAGGTTACATCACAACTTAAAAAATATTCTGGGAAAGTAAGCTGTTTGGTCTTCCCTGAGTGAACCATTGGTGATGACGTGCATCCCAACTTAGGGTCAGCGTTTAGGTCAATACTGTTACGGTGAAGTCAGAATACTTTGATGCAAGAGGGAGAAGATACTGTATCTTAAAGTCACATGTTGAGCTAATATTTGATATATATTGAAATAGCATTGACCTATAGCCTAGTTTACGATGTATGTTGTAATATACACTGACTGGACCTTTCTACCACCTTGAGAGCTTAAATAGCTAATCAGCCTATACTTGTGCATCAAGCTAATGCTTTTGGGTATTTCAAAAATTGGTGATCTACTGTTGGGTTTACAGAGAACAGTTTGAAGAAGGTGGAATATTTAGTGAGTGGCAGTTCTGCAGGTGAAAATGCCTTGTTGATGCCAGAGGTCAAAGACTGGTTAGGTAATAGAAATGCATTAGCAAACATTAGCTAAAATAACGACCTGTTACATCATCTACCTAAAAAGTGTCCAGTGAGTGTATGCACAAGCTTAAGTCACCACAACTCCCACTGGCAATAATATCAAAGTTCATGCTTCTTATAAATCACATCATATGAGCATTTGCATTTCCACCATTTTTATTTGAATGCTGGATATATGCACTTTTCCTTGAAACCCAACAGCTACAGACAAAGGCAGTTAAGAAGTGGGTTAAAGTGCGGAGGGGGAGATAATATGCAGGATTTCAAGTCAATAACTTTGTTCCCCACTGTGCGCTCTGGGCCAGTTATAGGCCTTATGCTCTAACCTGTGCTCTCAGTTCTTTATTAAACTTTGACAGTCTGTGGAAGATGGCTCAGCGTGTGTCTATGTGAGTTTGGATTATTGTGGCAGACCTAATAACAACTCAGTAAGGCCCTCTCAGTGGTGGGAGATTACATTTTTGTGGCTCAGGTAGCTAAAGTAAAAGTAACTTGGAAAAACACGCATTAAGCAATAACTGTTGGATATTGCAGTAACTTTGACCTCTGATAGCCTTTATTGAGTAAATGTCTTGACCACAACTGACCATGAGTTAGCCCTTGCTTCTGATGTGGTCTTCTGCTGCTGTATCCCGCTTGTGTTAAAAAAGATGATTTTCTACTGTTGTTATTTTAGCTAATATTGCCTGTTTATTATCTATAAGCAATCTCTGGTTTCATTCCATTCTTTTTGCGCTATAGACGTGTACTTTATGTGGTAATCCCATCATCAATATATTGAGTACCAGACGCCAACAACAGCACTATGTTCAAAGTCACTTAAATCACCTCTGATGCATGGTTTAAACTTCAACACGTTTGTCTTGAACATGACTTAATCCATTGACTGATTATAGACGGGTATAAAAGAGCTCTACCTAATAACAGGGCCAGGAAGCTGTTAATTCACTTGTTGCTATCTTCTATATAAAGAGATTGTCTACTGTTCATATAAATAGTAACTAGCCAAATGGGACCTATGCAAACATTTTTTGTGTCCCCCATTCCTTTTCACTTTTGACACACATTCAGTGAAGATGCCCCCCTGAGCTATGAAAGCAGACTGGATGTTTTGTGAAACACTACCTCTCTCTCGTCCATTCTCCTCATTATCCTCTAGTTTTAATGCTTTGTAGGGAGCAACCAGTGCAGTATCTTTGATCAGTTCTGGTGGCACAAACCCACCAGACTTTGCTCAGACAAGTCCGACCAGAGTTTCTCTCGCGATTAAACTTGTTCAAATGTTAGTATTGTTTGCAGGAATTCTGGCTCAGAGTTGGTAATCTCTGGCTACACGGGCCTCTTCTCATAATTAAATGCTTCTTAAGGCCCCTGTGTTCAGGGCAAGTTCATAGGACTAAATACATCATAAAAGGAGAAATCATTAAGAAGAGTTATATGAGGCTTAGGTTGTGTTTTGAAGTGCTCTTTGAACTATGCTTTTGAACATAGACTCCCTGGCCACTTTATTGGGTAGACCTGTTAATCGCCTTGTGAGCTCAAATATCTAATCGGCCAATCACAGTCCATCAAGCCAATGGTCATAATGACAAACAAAAAAAAGAACGAGGCTTTTTGCTTATAGAATCATGAAAGGAAAATATACAATATCCAGTGAGTGGCAGTTCTGTGGGTGAAAATGCATTGTTGATGCCACACCAGGTGCCACACTACAAGATCGACTGTACCTAATAAAGTGGCCATATAGAGGTAGCAAACACACACTGCAAAACCTTTCATTTGCTAACTTGGTCTGCTTCTTGTAGCTTTCTGTAAACTAGAGAAGCCAAGATCACCCATGATGCATCTGCTGATCTTTTCTGTTTAGCTTTCACATGCTTTGGTGATTTTCTCTGATCCAAGATAGTGCTAAATGTTTACATTAGCTTGTTCCATCAAAACAAACTGCCTGGTCCTTCTGGTAGAGCATGCATGTTAACATCTGATTATCTTCAAAGTATGGAAACTATATAGGTCTAATAAAATGCCTTGGACTAAAATGTACTACATTGGTGGTGTTCTTCAATGCTATAATGTTCTACAAAGTATCTTAAAGAACATTATATTTGACTAATGGGTAGCATTTTTCAATAAACTTTACTATTACGGTTGCTTAGAACAATATATCATCTGGTAAATGGAGTGGCAATTGTGGGGAGTAATGAAAAACTATTAATGTATATTTTTCTCATTAAGAGTAGACTACAAACAACTTACTACTACATATACTAGTCACAACATTTTGGGATGTTTGATATTTGACCTTTTAAGGTGAAATCTGTGGAAAACTGAAAGCTCAGTGATATTAAAGTGGGGTATTTAAGTAGAACCAGGCTATTTATGCATTTTAGGAACATTCTGTATTTTTACCCAAAAAACATATCCCCAAGTTTTTGACTAGTAGGCCTATATATAGTGTCATGTCTGTGTCATGTCTGTGTCATGTCTGTGTCATGTCCGTGTCATGTCCGTGTAAAGTTGAAGGTCCTGCCTTTGTTTTGTGTATTTACTTGTGCCAGCAGTACCTTATTCACATTGTCTTCATTCCTCTCTCCAGCTCCACATCCTTTGCTCCAAACACAATAATGTTTATGTCCCAGCTCTTAAAAGGGTGCCCATCTCTAACAGGAAGGCCAGCACACTCCGTAAACACCCCGAGTATTCATCGTAAATGTGTGTCGGGGGTTACTGTTTGGACTGAGTTTGGTGCTTGTGTGTGTTTCAGGACAAAGACATAGAAGGAGAGGAAGAGGAGGTGGAAGCCGTTACCACGGTGTCAAAGGTAAACAGTCACCAGCTTACTGACAACCATTTGGAAGAAGAAGCACAGACACTCAGAGCTTAATAGTTTATCAAAGATGATATGAATCCTCTGATTACCATAATACCATTTTTAATACAACTTTATGCATTTCAGTTTGAGAACTACCTCACTAAATTCCTTACTGTATTTATGTATTGGACACTATCCCAGCAACTATGGGCCTTAGTTGGGATACACCATTCAAAAAACTCTCACTCTTCAATTTCTTCCTGTCACCCACACCTAACCTAAGCATTTAGCTTGTATTCACTTCACACAATTTAGGATTTGGCAGTTGTAAGATAACCCAAGAAGCTGTTATCTCTCTATACACATGACATGCACACGTCAGGGTATTAGTCAAGTATGTGTGTACCTAAGTCAGTTGTTTTCAATGTTTCCACACCAAGTCCACCCCCAGAAGGTAATTGTTAGGGATGCACTGATATGAAACTTCTTGGCCGTTACCGATTCCGATACCAATATTTTGTAAACATGTTTTAGTCCGGTATCTTTCTCAAAACTAAGAAATAACTGCTTTATTGTAATTATTAATCCATAAATATTTTTTATATTACATTCTGTCTAAAGTTAGATATTTCCAATTGTCTTTTATTTCTCTGGCTGTTTCGGACCCTAAATATTACAAATGATCCTTTAAGAACAACATCATCCATCTGTACAGGCCAATACCAATGTTAATTAGAATTGTAAATATCGGCCGATATCGATGTTGAGCCGATATATCTGTGCATCACTAGTATTTGTCATTCCAAATACTGTTTTACGAGCCTAAACTGTGACAAACCGGGGTCTAAACCTAGAAAAAACACTAGAACAAATGAGGTACATACACTGATATGGAGCTGCTTTCTTTCTTCATCATATCGGTTGAAGCAAAGCAGACTTTGCTGAAGCTGCACTGTTTATCAGTAAACACGCCTCTGCCCTTATCCTCAAACTTATCACTGTAAAAACCATCTTGTTTGTTGTTATGGCGCAGCTGTCCCTCACAACTTGTACTTTAGTCATTTTCCCTGATGCTAAATTCTTGGAACTTTCAAATATAGCCATCACAGTCGACTAATCTGTAAGCAGTAAGTCAAAACTGATTAAATTTCCCAAAATAGATAGATTGCGTATAATGTTAACCAAAATAGTTACAAATGTCAGTTGTCACTTCAAAATGGCAGCATGTCCCAAGTGAAGGTCACTCATGTAAAAATAAGTCTCCCTCAAATAAAAATGCTATATCTCTGCTACAGTCATGTCCGTAAGCAGCAATGCCACAGAGCTCTATTTCAAACCTCAGTATTTAGTATCTTCATAACCGTAATCCAAGCACCATTATCGGATGCAACACCTTTTTAAACAGATATTGCCAAACAAAACTGTGTTGTGCTTGAAAAGTCAAAACAAATTCATAAAGCCACAAGGGTAAGGACTAAATCTAAACAAGGTCTATTTTTTTATTTCAATTTTCTTTTGTTAATTTAAATTTTTTTTGACGGAACTATACATATCTTCTCACATTCACAATACAAAACAGTCTTATCTGTACACGCAAAGACCTAGCTCTCCTTGTTAGCCTTTTACTTCCCACAAGCAGTGCATTGTCTGGCCACTGTAAATATAGATGTGCTTTAGGTGACTTAGTTCACATGACATATTTCATGACTTGTCCTGTTTGCAAGGATAAGGCTGGCCCGAACACAGACGGGAAGGAAACGGGACATTCTTTCTAGGAGCTGAACACTTCACAAGAGAACAATTAGTGTGGATGAAAACACTGCTCAAAATAGCTGGCACATTCAAACTGCCCCGGTTATATATTATGATGGAGGGGAAAGTGTAGCCATTCCCTGTTAAAGCTTAGTTAGGAAAAGACTGAGGCCATTGCATATTTTGTGTATTGTTCCAAAATGTTAAACCATACACGGATCAGGAAAAACATTATGTAGGTGTCATTGTGCAGCCCCTATATGCAACACATTGGGATAAACCAGAATACCACTGTCTTCCACCTTCCTTGGATACTTCCGATGGTTATTGACACACCTGTTTTAAGATGCCCTGACTCAGTTGTCAAGCCATCACAATTTAGCCAATGGCAAACTCACTCACATTCTTACATTTGACAGTTGTTTTTTCTTCAATAA
Source organism: Philypnodon macrostomus (assembly GCA_036025475.1). NCBI lineage: Eukaryota > Metazoa > Chordata > Actinopteri > Gobiiformes > Eleotridae > Philypnodon > Philypnodon macrostomus. Next base: position 7,390 of record JAVQKC010031608.1, on the reverse strand, counting down.
ATCAACTTTCATGAAAAAAATAATAATTTGCTGCCTAATATATGTATATCCCAACCACTTACAGGTGCCATTTAGTACTGTATTATTAATTTCACATGTTCATTGATCATATATACAACATTATAGTGAACCATTCTATGCAATAATAATGTTTTATAATACTACACAACTATATTTACATCACACCTAAATCATCTCAGTCTGAAATTGTGAAATCAAAAAGCCAAGACAAGTTGAATAGCACTATCATCTATTATCAGTGTTGGTTTTCATACTGTCAAATATATTTGGTCAAATATATTTGGTCAGCCAGACTCTTGACGCTGACAGAGATAACAAAATCGTGGGAGTTTTAGTTTTTGGTCTGACCTTGACAATTTTGCATAATTCATCTTTTAAAGTTAACATATTCTTGGAGCTTTTTGCCCATTTTTGTATGTTATGGCAACATAAAAAGAAAGCAAATTTTGAGAATAGTTAGATAATAATAATGAAGTTGACGGTAGAATTGTGGTATGGCTTGTTTTATCGGTTTTATGTCTGGTTTAGTGGGGGCCTTGGGCTAATGCTGTGGAGAATGGTAAATAGATAGGCCTCTGTTATAAGGTGAACATGCGTGAACATACAAAGATGGAATTTCTGCTCTTTCCTGGTATCTACAGAAAATCTGATCCATGCTTTACACTTGATGGCACACAGGCCAGAGGGTAGGGGGGAGGAAAGCTTTACAAAACAAGGGTATGTGGTGTAGAAGTACTAGTTGCAGTGAAGATTAGTATTATCAGGGCTGGACAATAAGTCTTTAAGTTGCAGCCCTACTTCTGACCAGTGAGTGTATATCATTGCATGTTTTTCCAATATCCTGTGGATCTTGTAAAGAAATACAAGGATGTGTACATTGATTTATTCTGTACACTTTGTTTATGGCTTAGTAAACACACCTACATTTTTTGTATTTTCTACTTTGACGTACTGTACTACAGTTTGTGCTGGTTCCATCCACATCAGAACAGACAGTTCTTGCAGTTCTTCAGTTTTTGCAGACAATTTGCCATTAGGGAAAAAAATGGGTGCAGCTTAAGGTTTTTCAAGGGGTCAAATTCATCCATCAAACAGTGTTATGAATACTGAGAATGTTTTGATAACAGTAAGGCACGGATGTGAGCAGGAGTAAACGGTATGACCTTGACAGGATCTGTTCCCAGGTCAGCAGAGAAATGGAGCCAAAATGCTGTTTCGTAATCACTGATGAGCTTATTATTATTATTTGATTTAAGGAGCTGCAACAAACTTTTTGAGTGCTAAAATCATGTTGGCAGACTGGCAAAAATGTGGCAGCCATACCAACACCAAACACATCTAAACACAAACACATTCTTACATTAAGGTGAGATACATGATGTGTTTCCATCAGTATGAACGGTTGAAGATCAGTCTACCAACCTTTTAGCCGATTAGTGGATGACTTGCTCTACCACCTGACTTAAAGGTGTAGTCTGTAGGTGAGTAGAGACAATTGGAGGGACTAAAGTAAAACTCAGCTACTATTGGTCAGTTCTGGTAACCCACACACTTACACTTACACTTAAAGACTACACCTTTAATGCCACCTGAATAAAAAAAAAAAAAAAAGGGTTTGTCCCAATTTAAGATGGATTTTTGGTTCACAGACCAATGTAGAGATAAAATCCTGATGAGGTTGGTGTGTGATGTGCGTGTTTAATGCAAGTAAGCATAGAGCTGAGCAGGGAGAGATTCTGGAGTGGCAGAGGAGTATGAGGGAGTTGTGCTGGAATGTATTCAACCTTACTTTTGGACATTGGCAGCAAAGAATGTAATTTTAATAAAAACAATTTAGACATGATTTATGATCCTGTGGTCATAAAACCATATTTCAAAACCAAAAATTAAGAAACATATTACTTCTGTTGCTAAATTCTTCAAGACAAACTAGATAACACATTAACAGGCACCAGATGAAGCTGAAAATATGTTATTGTATGTTTTCGTTCAGGAGGCCAAAGTAAAGAAGATCATGTCCAAGAAGGAGAAGAAGGACAAGAAGATGCTTTCCTCCAAAGACGACGAGCACATGTTATTGAGCGGAGAGAAGCTAGCTGACCGCAGAGGGTAAGGTTGAATAATGGCTTATCAGCATTAGTTCTTAGTATTAGTTTAAATGTAAAGGCTATAAAAAACATTGATAACAGGGCAGTATATTCAAATAGTAAATTATATAGAATATTGTAGACGCAAATTATGTAGGGGGGGATACCAACCCTCCACTAAAGCATTGGCCTTATCTTGTATTGATTAACCAACAAAACCCTTATACAGTACATCACAATTTTAAATACTGTAAACTAACTGACCTCTAGTGGTGGAAACTAGTAAAATCCTTTATATGATTTCTAGAGCCACACTGAATAATGTCATCCTTTCTCCATTACCAACAAAAACCAAACCAACACAGGCATAACATGACCTCCTTACTGCTGAAGTACTGTATTGTCTGACCTTATCCACTCCAGGTTTTCATTATCTTCAAGTGCACCTCGCCTTGGGCTTCAATACCCAAGTGTGCTGCTGTACAAGAATTTCCATCTTGATTAGACTCAATGACATTTTGTATAACACTTGTACTTGTTTGTCATTAACATTTAGACGGCTTTAGGAAGTGGGTCATGTAGTGAGAGGAAAAGTTAAATGAATCGCCCACTGAGTGACACAAACAACGGGAATTCCTATGTATATATAATGGACGGCTGTGTAGGGAACAGCGTAAGAATGTCTGCACTATTTATAGCTATAAAGATAACATCAGTGAGAATGCTTTTTGTTTATTAATGTCTCTTAAATCTTTCCCTAACGTTTCCTTTAAAGGTCTCATAAGAAAATCAAGGAGGACAAGGAGAAGGAGAAGAAGCTGGAAAAGGCGCACTGTTTTTGGGAAAACGTTACCATGACGATGCGGCAAATCTCACCAGCCAAAAAGCTGGAAAAAACTGAGGGTTGGGAACCGCCTCAGATGGACGACTCAAGCGAAACGGACCAGCTATCGGATTACAAAAACCTGAAAGGAGAGGACTCGGTGGTGCCTTGTCCCGAGACTTTAGGCCCGGTCCAGCTGGATTTGGACTCGTCGTGGGCGGGACGGGGTCTGGAAGAGGACAACTCTCGATACGCCAACCTGTCGGACTCTAAGGATCCAATGGGGGCGGTCAGGTGGACGGCACGGGCTAAAGTGAAGCTAGCCGGGATTGGGAGAATGGGGAGAGGGATTGTTTCGGAAAACATGTGGGAAGGGTTGAAATAGAATGGAATATTATATATACATAATACAATCAATGAGGTTTAAGATCTGTGTGGCCTGTTGTTGGAAGCGAGTTGATCTAACCCAGAGTTAGGGTTAAATTCTGACTTGACAAATCCAAAATGAGTAACTTAGGGGTACATTTTTAAAATATTTTCTGCCCAAAGTTTATGTAAGAACTTTCACTGTTGCCAAATGCAAAAAAGAGTCTAGGATGTATGGCAGAGGTGTCTAAACTTTTGTCATACAGGACAAAGCACAAGGACTGACACTCCCGCTGTTTTCCAATGACACACTTCTGAATTCTGACCCGCCATTTGAGAACAACTGGTCAAGAAATATAAACTTTCAGTCTGTTTCTCTAGCTGTTATCTGGAGCAGAGCAGCTGTGTAGTGTCTGTTACCATGGAGATTTACACTGTACTCAAGAAGACTACCTGAATTAACTTATCCTGAGCTAAACTGGGTTCCAGCAACAGGCCTCTGAACCAAATATATGCTTTTTAGACTAGTTTGAAGGGACACAATGAAAACGGGACAGCCATGTGGAGCTGTAGCTTGGCCGTGATTGTTCTCTGCACTTGATGAACTAGCAGTCTCTCCATGTTGTAAATGAAAAACAAATGAAAGCCTTACACTACTGTACAATTAAAAAGACTAGAAATACACTGTTGACTGTAGAAAGATGTGGGTGAATATGCAAATCTACAGCAACCAGTGCTGCTTATAAAGCCCAATAGCAAATGTGAGTCAAGCCTTATAATTTGTTACAGTTGTTTTGATAGAAATATTTTATGTGTGAATGATTTTTGCTACTGTGTGATTTGAAAAACCGAAGTGTCATAGAACCATGTGTCTGATCTGAATGTTATTTATGAAAATGTTTGAAAATTTAAGAGCAAATTCACTGTACTGTACACAATGTTTGAAGTGCCTTGTATTATTAATAAAATGAAATATGTTTGTTTAAAGAGACTACTTTATCTCATGTGAATTTCTTTGCAAGACTAGATTTAGACATAGCTGGACTAACAACTTTATCAGGTATACCATTATGACTGGTGACAGGTGAAGTGAATAACACAGATTATCTTTCCATCATTTATACTATCACGGTTGAATATACGAGACGTCAAGTAAACATTTTGTCCCACACTTGAGTTGATGCGTTAGAAGCAGGAAAAATTGGCAAGAAAGTTTTTAGAATAATGTCAGAATACAGTGCATCACACTTTCATGTGTATATGTGTATATGGTTGCATGTGAGGCAGGGGTCCATAATGTTATGCTTAATAGGCAAATAACTAAAATTACATAAGTATTTAAGTATAAGCAATCATTTTTGTTAAATCAATGCCAGGATTTTCAAAAGAATTGTTTTATTATGGTTTCCTTCCAAATAAGTCACAATAGTACCATCTAGTCTACCGTCATGTTGGAGTGTTAAAGGAGAATTACAAAAGTTTAAGAAAAAAGGGTATAAAAGTGTGTCTTCATAAATAGTGTTTTTACATTTCCCTGTCTGTCATGTGATAGTTATAAAAACCTCTACAGCTTTTGTAGTTTGACATTATTTTCTCAAAGTGACTTTACAAAGACAAAATACAAGGACAAAATACTGTATACAGAATACATAAACATACTTAACTGGGACATGGATTCATATATATTCCCAAAACGTAGCCCAGAACAAACTCTGTTATCAATACAATAAATATAAAGTTACTCTTTGTCAAACTGTAAACCAATACTTACCACAATAAACATGCCAAAACCATACATACAATCATATTTTGTGTAGACATTATTTCTTTCCATAATTTGTGTGCGCATAACATGAAAATCTCTAACATTTTTACCCGTTTCCAACATTCCTAACACGAAGATCCACAATAATAAGTGAAAAAAGGACAATATTTGTTCATAATATCTTGAAGCCCTTTGTATTTGACTGTATCAAAGTCTTGAACACTTTTTCAGGGGCAACTGTAGCTGGAAAGAGATGGAGGTTTAATATTGGAAGAGTTCAATAAAGAACTGTGGAGAGACGGGCATGAGGTACTTGTCTGGTTCGATAGCTGTGCATGGATGTCCACAGTCCTGCAACAAAGACAGACAAGAAGTTAATCACAATGAAGTAGAGATGATAAGATTATATTGTTTTGGTGACGGGGGTTAAATACACTTATGACAAGAATATGAGGTCGTGCACAACAGTTTTAGTGACTATGACTACAGAAGCATGCCATTTAATGTATATATTAAAAAATGTACTAAAGCAATGTGTATATCATAGTACTTCACTGTTTTCAAAATCTCAGAACACAGCTACTTTTAGACTGCTGACCTACTCTTGTACATTCATTAAAGGTACAAAATGTGGTAGACCTGCTATAAAAACATGTGTACACGTATGGCATGACAAATCAGACAATCAGACACACATGGGGAAACAGCCACAACAGAAAGGCATGATGGGATACCAAGTACCTTGAATATTAACACCAGATGGATATCCTAAAGAAATCAAAGAGCAGGAGAAGATAGGCAAAAAAGGGAGATTGTTTCCTTAATGACCTTGTAAATGATCTCTGTGGAGGGATTAACATTATAGAAGGTTATAAAGATAGTAAAGAGGTTCTCAGTCTACCTGCCAGAAGAGGATGTGACAATGCTTGCAGTAGTGTAAAGTGTCGCCGTATTGCTCTTTCATGGGGTAGTGCTTCTGTAGAGTGTAGTACATCCCCTTCCAGTCGACATGGTCACTTTTGGTCAAAACTAGATTCCTGTGGTACTGCATTTAACACAGGAACAGACACTCATGGGACCATATTATAACCCAAAAGGTAATTCAAATGTAATAATTAAAGACAAAAGAGTAAGACTGTAAAGTGTAATTTGTAGACAAATATATCTATTAAAAAATACAGTATTAGACGGGTTGAGAGAAGTGCTGGTGTCTAAAATGTAGCAACCCTGCGCTCTAGTGGTAAAATGAAAAGGTACATGTAACCAAGCTCTAATAGATTTAGCTTTTACGCTGCACTTGTGTTTAAAGCATATTTGCAGAGTAAAACGTTTCATTATTTTGGCCAAGGGGTTACGTTTTATTTTTTGTTTGTGTGTTTGTGTGCTAGCAAGGTTATTGGAAAAGTAGCATGGGAGGATTTTAAAACTGTAATGGCACTATGCCATTATGTTGATCCAGATTGTTACTAAGATTTAGAAATCTTTAAAAAGATTGAACACTACAAGATAAGCGGGTCGTGTTCCATGAGGCTTTTATGAAAGGTCACAAATGGAGAAAAGTGTCGACACGGATCATTGACTGGATCTAGTGAGAACGGTAATGCATTTTCCAAATAGGCCTGTGTATATCGGCGAAACGGCCCCATACGTCTGCCCCATACGTCTGCTACAACTGTCACCAACGGGAACCTTAATCAGACATTGTGTGATTTCTAAGGGTTTTAATATTGTTAACGAGCAATTACGAGGCCTCGCTCCCAAACCATGACAAACATGGGAAGGGTCTATTTGACTTTTTTGATTTGTTTGGATGTTTGTGAAGAATGTTTTTGCCAAATTTTGAAAATTCCCCCAAACTACATTCTTCTTTCAGTCTATAGGGGGCACAATAGAGGTAACACACAATTTCGTTTATGTTCAGCAGGGTTATTGGCTCAATAAAAGTGCATCAAAACATTAAATTAATGTGAATTACTTAATTGTCATTAATCGAAGATGTACCAAACTCAATCCAGTTCTGCATCTTCATGATATGTACCTGTGTGCAACAGTTGAAAAAGATCCAGCAAAGACTTTTTGAGTTACTGTGTTCACAGTTTTGGCCCGTTATTAATTAATTAATTAATTAATAAATATTCATCGAAGAAGTACCCAAATCAATACAGTTCGCCGTCTTTATGGTATGTACCTGTGTGCAAATGTTGAAAATGATCCGGCAATTCGTTTTTGAGTTATCGCGTTCAAAGCTAGGATCTGCGGACGCGGACGAACACCGACGTGATTCCATAATCGACACGCTGTTTTCGCCGATATAATCATGCCGTCCCA
>JAVQKC010031604.1:0-29938 GCA_036025475.1 Philypnodon macrostomus | reverse complement strand
GCCCATAGCACTTACGTCTGTCATCATGAAGTGCTTTGAGCAAATCATTAAGAGACACATCTGTGGCTCCCTCCCTGCCACCCTGGACCCCCTGCAGTTTGCATTCAGAGCAAAGAGGTCTACAGACGACGCCATTGCTCTTGCAGTTCACACCTCTCTCAGCCACCTGGAGAGAGGAAACACCTATGTGAGAATGCTCTTCATTGACTACAGCTTGGCATTCAACACCATACTCCCCTCCAAACTGTTCGCCAAACTCACCGCCCTGGGCCTGGAGAAGTCCATCTGCTGCTGGATATGGGACTTCCTCACCAACAGACCACAGGCGGTGAGAATCGGCAGCCACCTCTCCTCCACACTAGTCCTCAGCACCAGTACACCTCAGGGATCTGTTCTCAGCCCACTCCTGTACTCCCTGTTTACCCACGACTGCACCGCCAGGCACAGCTCCAACACCATCCTCAAGTTTGCTGACAACACCACCATTCTAGGCTTCATCACCAACAATGATGAGTGCAACAACCTCTCTCTGAACGTCAGCAAAACTAAGGAGATGATTGTGGACTTCAGGAGACAGCGTGTAGAACAGCATCCCCCCATCTACATCTACATCACATCAGTGAGGACTTGTCCTGGACACTACATGCAGACACGGTGGTGTAGAAAGCCCGTCAAAGAAGAGAAGTTTGGTATGAACACTAGCATCCTCACCAACTTCAACAGGTGCACCATCGAGAGCCTACTGACGGGCTGCATCACAATGTGGTATGGGAACTGCACTGCTCAGAGCCAATACTGAACTCTCAATAATACTGCACGAAATCACTTTACGTAATATGTTTACTGCTGCTGCACTATTTGAATGTATCATGTATGTCCAATACAATATCATGTGCAATACAAAATTTCATCTGAAGTATTTTTCCACCTGTGAAATACTCTACTTACACCTTATTTAAATCCTACCTGCACCCTTGTATTTTTTATTGTACTTTTTTATTATATGTTTTTTATATTGTTACTTACCCTTTTAGGGACAGGTGTTGCGAATAAGCCATGGCTATAAACACTGATATTTATTGTCATATAATGACAAGGATCACATTACATTTACAAGAGGTCAGTAGAAACACCATAAATATTGCACAATCCCAGTTTTTAGGCACTGCTAAGTAACCGACCAGGCAGATAAACCATTAAAATGGTTGTGAGGTGTGAGGTTTTGAAGCATTAATAAAGCACACATGATTAGGCTGATTTTTGTATTACACATTGTATGTTGCAAAATGTTTTTGGCCTGTGTAGGACAAACACTGCATGAAATCATCAATCTCCTTGTGGATCACTCTCTCACGCCTGGACCACAACTTGAGCAACACTAACTAACTTTCAGACTATGATTTGATGTTTTTTATTATAACTTAATTTACATTTGTTATTGCTTGGTTAACTGCAGAAGACTGCAGAATAGGCACCCCTTGTGGTCTGACAGATCAGCAGCGATCTGTCAGACACCATTCCGGGTAAAGTCACACCTTGTCTTTGTCCCGCCTCGTGTACCCATGTCAATTTTGTCTATTGGCCGAGCTGTGCGTCAGTACGGCGGCGCTCTGAGTGCTGATTTAAGTGTGGGGGCGTGTGTCTCTAATCCTGTGAGTCCTGTGTGTCCTTTCCATATCCTCCTCTCATCTCCCACTCCATTTAGGTAGGTTTTTAGAGAGATACAAAGCTGCTTTATTGTAGTGTTTTGATAAAATGTAAATTTGAAACACACTGATGAAAAAGAGAACTGATCTACTTTGATGTAAAGTCAGAGAGGAGAGTTAACGAGGAAGTGGCTCATTATGACACTATTGCAGGGCGTCTTCCTTCATAATGTTTCAGAAATTTTAGATACAGCTAAACTCTGTTAGCTTACATTGTAGAGAACTGAAGTTTTTACGGCAGAGTGAGAGGGAGAGCCACGTGTACGAAGCGAGATTTGCGATTATCCTCGTCTCGTCGCTCGTAAACCAGGGGTAAACCAGCCCATAGCTCGCCTGGTTAGATGACTAAAGGAGCTAACCTGATCCGGATCAAGTTATAGTCTCACATTTCAATGATCTGACCAAAAGCATTTTACATAAATATTTAAAAGTTTGCTCCTACACTCTCAGCTTCAGAAGAGTCTGAACTAATTTTACCTTTACAGATTCATGAACATAGATAAATTAATTAACCAATCAGTGGCTGTCGATAAATAAACTGAGGGGTAGATGTGAACACAGCCTGTTTGGAGACTCTACAATAATGTCCTTTTAACATGCATTGTGTTTCTGAAAGTTGAAAAAGGGACAACTGGACAAGGTTTTGATTGTTGAAAAGCTTTCATCTGCCAATCCAGTAGACTTCTTCAGTTCTGGTTAGAAAGGTTTGTGAGCTGAGATTTATAGGCTGATACTTGGGGGAGTGGTAAACACCTGTTAGATGGGCTTGTGCCCTACTATTAATATGCTAATGGCCATCCCTATCAAGGGCATCCTGAAGAAGTCTGCTGGATTGGCAGATGAAAAGCTTTTCAACAATCAAAACCTTGTCCAGATGCCCTTTTTCAACTTTCAGAATGACCTCTACCTGGATGAATGACAACCTTCACCGTAGATATTACAACAAATATAAATTTTAAAAAAATCCTTGACATGGATAAAAGAACTAATTTGATGATTAAGCGTTTTTAATAACTAAACTGTTGGCAACGGCAAGTAAAAATCCTAAATGGCCGGTAACTTTTGGAGAATATTTTCAGGATAGTGGCTAGACCTCTGTGAGAGTACTCAATGTTTCCAAGTATTATTGTACTAGTACCGCCCTGATGTGATATCTAATAATGTAGTGTATTATTGTTGTTAAATAGCATTTTCATTGCTAGCATTGACTAGTGCTTGCTTGTTTATGGGGGATTTGGGTCCACTTCACATTGCCTTCAATCCAGAATAACATTTTAAAAGGGTCTATAAATAGTATGGCTACATGTGTGTATTATTCAAGTTTCCAGGCACCATTGTTTTTATCAATATTTATCAGTACCAGCTTAGCAACTTGACTCGGTAAGCGTTATGGTGACTTCCTGGTTTGAATGCACAAGGGTTAAACACTCCCTCCAGGCCTGATTTATATCTTGAGTTGTTCCCATGTTGAAACACAGTACAGGTATCTCTATAGTTAGTCTGTGACAATGAAACCATGATGCTCTGAAACTCACTGAACGGAAACAAAAGCAGGTCACAACACTGGTTTACATATAGGCTTACATTACTTTAGATACTGCTGCTGAAAACCGCCATCACGTCAACACCGATGACAATGCAAAGGGTTCATTTGTGTTTTAGAACAACTGGATTTAGTCAAATGTGGACAATAAAATGCTTCCTATATACACACACTGGCCACTTCATTAGATAGAGCGTGTACCAAATCAACTAGCCTTCTGCCTCTGTAGCCCACCTGCTTTATGTTTTGTCATATTTGTCAGACATGGACCGTGATGCATGTCTCTAACCCCTGGCATCAACAATTCTTTTTTGCCCACAGACTGCCGCTCACTGGATATCGTATGCGATGGTTTATAGAGTGATATTGCCACTCCTTTACATAGCACAGCAGCAGCAGGTTGCCAACTTTAGTAATGGCAAACATGCTTCTGGACTTTCTAAAGTGACATTTCAAATATGCGGAGACACTGAATCTATGGAGAAAAATCAACCGCAGGATATTGCACAGTTGTGGTAGTAGAGTTTTGAATACCTTTGGAGCATGTACAAATAAAAAAACAGTGCAATGACACTAAAGCTATAAACTATGTAGTTTATAATTGCTTTAAAAAGTTTGGGGAAGTTTTCAGATAGAGACATGAGCATTCAGGCAGATTGCATCAAAACTTGAGCAATCAGTAAAATGCCAAACATTGCACCAACAACTGTGGTCTGCTGCAGTAAGCGTGAACGCTAGTGAACCATGAATGAACCATGAATTGACCTATTTGGAAAACACAATGCCACGCAACAATTGATTTTATAAGGTAAATTTAAGTCTTAAAACACACTTAACAAATATATTCTTTTTTTTTTGCTGCTACTGTGCTATTTTGTTATATTAAACCAGACCTGTATATTATCTGGTTTGACGTGTGAACCAAAACTACCTTACATGACCTTACTTTGAATATCAAAGTGTTCCACTATAGGGCCCTCTGACTAGTTTTAAAGCTGCAATGTGAATTACTTGACGACCCTATAACAACATCTCCTCAAAACAGTACTGTCCTTTCCAGATCTACTAGTTTCTTGGCAGCCCTGTTCCGTGTGTGTGTGTGTGTGTGTGTGTGTGTGTGAGTGTGTGTGTGTGTGTGTGTGTGCGTGTGAGTGTGTGTGTGCGCTGTAGAGGTCTGACAGCATGTGCCTTTGTCTGTGTGCATCGCATGGGGAAGTCCGAGTCCTCACACAATCTTTCACTTCTGTTTTCAGCCTAAAAGTGCTGCATCCCCATTCACAACAGCAACACATATGGGCAAAGTTCATTGTACTGTGTAGACCTATGGAGAGTATCACATCGCTATGAAATCCCCATAAAAACCAGATCCGGCAGATAGATAAATACTAGGTTGAAGTCAGTGCAGTGATTCATGGTCATTCAATGTGGGGGATAAGTCAATACTAGCTTATGTATGCTGCAGTTCAGGCAACTGCAGAGATAGTTGACGAGTTAAACAAGCGGGGCATTTCCAGTTCCTTATTGTGCAAATGAAAAAAAAAAAATTTGACCATTGTTGCAAATAATCACAGAACTTCAAAGAAAACTGCTTTTTGCATAAGTATATGACCAAGAAATTCTGAAAAATGCATTGTATGCTACCCAATAAAGGAGCATGTAATTTTAACTGCATAAAAAAAGAGAATTACAATCTATTGGCAAGTATACAAAATGCCAGTCCCAAACTTGATCATGGATGGTGTAGACTGTAAATGAAGGTTTAATGTCTAGTAGGCCTTTAAAGGAACCTTGCTTCTTTTTTGTGCTTAGGTAAAATGCTAAAAGTATTGGATAACAAAGTGGACTAAATCTAAATAAGAAAAAAAATGCAAAATAAATATGAAAAGACTGGTCCAATGGCACTAAACTTAGAAAAACGGAATATAATATAATAATAAATTAAAATAGCCAAGTAATAGGCCTATGTATGTCTCATAAACGAATAAGCTGCTACTACTAAAATATAACTAATATAGAATAAATAATGTGTTCAGTGCATAGTTTTCCTTTAAAAGCGCTGTATAAATGGAAGTTATTATTATTATTATTATTTTAATTATTATTATTATTATATGCTTCTATAGTTTGCAATAGAGACATTGCTGTGTCCAAATGCAAATACAATGTTAAACTTACGTGTCTCCCTCGTCTGTGATGGCTGTGAGCGGGTTCTCCTCCTCCTCGGACTGCTCTGGTACCTCGTTCTCCGGGATTCTGGGTGTGATCAGCGTGCAGCCCTCCACTATATCCGACAGACTGTCCACCGTGAGGGACGAAGAGCTGTACGCCGAGTCCAGACGCTCCTCCACGGACACAAACTTTTCTCTGGGCCCGCTGGTGAAGTCGGAGCTAACATCCCGGGGCTCCTCTGACTTGAGTATGGAACGGTACGAGTCGATACCCGAGTCCATGCGGTTCTCCTGCAGCAGGTCCTCTTTACCACCACCGCCGCAGCTCATGGTGGCGCTTACAACGGGCCCGAGCGCTTACAAGCGGCAACAGCGGGTGTCGTACCCGCTCGGTGCTCCTTTGTAAAACTTATTCCAATATATCATGCCAATCACCACCAAACATCATCTCCAAATAACTAACAATCTCCAGAGATGAGAAGTTTAAAAGTCTGAGAAATCTTCATTATTTGATGTGAAAGTAATTGTTAAAAACGGTCAAAAGGAGGCGAAGCGTGTGGATATCCGGTGTGTGCAGCGTGAGCTCGGGGCACAGATGAGCAATGAAAAGCGATAAGAGCTGCAGCATGTGAAAAAGCTGTTTTTGTCCACGCGGGGAATCCCCAGAGCGCGTGCACGCAAGTACACACTCAAATTGGACGAACGTCAAGGCCGCGAGACAGTGGCTTTTCAAAGTAAAAGCATGAATTATGCGCTTACATGGTCTTTAGTTAGCGAGTTTATCAAAACTGGCAATGGCTGTGAAATCAGATTATTATTATTTTTTTTTTTTTTTGGGGGGGGGGGGCAATATATATTGAATAATGCAATAAACAAAAGTTATGTCCACAAAATAATTTTATTGTGGAGAGACCATGTTATAAACAGAACTTGAAGCCTTTTATTCTGACCATATCGTATGTAAGTAATAAATACAAACTCATAGCCTACAAATGATATGTGGCTTTGAGTTACTTATATGTAGTTTAAAATAAAATTACAATTATCATATTATTGAAACAACAACAAAACTATATTAAAACTATATAATATTTCATATCTACATTTTGATTTCAATTTCTATAGTTACCAATGTGCTTCAACATACCACCTAACCACAAAACATCACAATGTCATTAATGGAGAACTATTCCATATGACAGTAACTACATATATGTTGACACACAGTGGTTGTCAAACCAACACTCCCTAAAACATGACATATTTCTTTAAACTGAAAATAATACTTCCTCAATTACTCTAAGTGGCATGATTTACCAGTCAATGCATATGTCAAAACGTCAAAATGTCAATCTCAAAGCCCGAGGGTTACTTTTAGTAGCTGATAATAGGTGGTAAAAATATAATATAGGTCCTTATTTCCGGATACAATTTTAAGTGGCCCAGCAGGGTTTTCCCAGTAATTAACAAAAATATTTTGAGTTTCTATTTTAGATCATGCGTTTCAACCTTGGTATGTTAAGCATGCAATGAATAAGGATGTATTACACAAGTGACTTTTCTGGGCAGAGTGGAGTCTGCATGTCCTTCCCGTGCTACAGTATACACTCCCTATGGCTTTCTGCAACCATCCAAAGACAGACGTGTGTTTTGAGAATTGGTGGATCTAAATTGCCCAAAGACAATGAATATGAGAGTAATAAATGATCTGTCATGAGGTCTGTCGTCTAGGGCCCATAGTGGCTGTGAAAGGCTCCAGTCACCCCTCAATTGAAAACACTAAAAAAGGAATAAAATCACTGCAGATTTACAAGTTCAAATTCAAAAGGCTAATATTATTCTAAAATATGTGGCGTTTCTATTGATTTGGATTTCACACCCATTGATCTCTATTGTTGTGCTCCTCTTTTAAGACACTATACATGCTAAGGGTATCATTTCTGACATCCCTAAGCTTCCAAGATAACCCATCTCTCATCTCCAGTTTCCTCTTTGGAGTTTGAAAAGCTTGTTGTGGTTTGGCCTTTAGTTTTACATTCCTCCTTTTGATAAATGAGGTTTTTACAGAGTCAAACCAAGGCCCTACAAACTGATTTCATGTACCACTGTGGTGTTTACTTATGCCGTCCCCTGTCCAGTCATAGGTCAAGTAAAATGACAGGTTGTTCTTGTTAGAAAGTGATGATATTTCAGTAGAGCAGGGATTCCAAACTGGTGGGTCAAGAGCCAAAATTGGGACACGAGGTGAAATATAGTTCAGTCCCAATTGTGAATGAAATATATGATGAAAGATTGCAGTGTATCAAGTGAATTTGTTCATGTTCAGTGTTCATTTATGTTGCGTTTTGTGTATGTCACTCAACTCAATTCAAAAGGAAGTATGTGAAAGGTGGTAATGTTATACACAGCTTGACGCAACTGGGAAATATTTAATATCTTGTGACGCCCCCATGTGGTATAAAGGTGTAGTGTGAAACGGTAGCTATGGTTACAGATTGGTTCATTAGGCGCTGCAGGGATATTATTGCCACATTTAGCTACTATAGATTTGTTGGCCATTGTAAAAAGAAGTCTCAAGTTAAGTCTTAGTTGTTATCCAAATAGTAATAAGCCATATGTGATTTTATAGCTAGCCATAACATGTAGTAATAAAACTTGACTTGGCGTAAAAGCAACTCATTTGCTCATGTACCCTGTCAAGGTATAAGCCAGAGGACCACATTTGGCCCCAGGGCAACATTACCCGGATTTATGCATTTGTTTGAAATCAATATCCAATTTACTTTTTACTTTTTTGTAATGATGTACATTATTACAAATTTCTGCTCTGGAGGCAAGGTCATGAGGCTGAGTTGGGGGGAGGGCTCGTGCGCAACCCCGCCTCTCTCTCTCTCTCTCTTTCTCTCTCGTGATTTGCTCTTGTGGGATGTGTGTGTGTTTTATTTACATGTGCAGTAAACGCGTGTTGGCCTTTGTCCTGCTTCACAGCCCCTCGGACTGCTGCTGTGTGCATTACCTTCAGGGAGACTTACGGCTTATAGTGACTGACTGGCGCCTTGGATAGCTTTTTACTACGACCGCATCCTTGTAAGTCAGCATCCAGTCATAAAGCAGTCTATCTCAGCTTCTTTTTTTGCCCGTCTTGGGAGGCACAATGCGCGGATGTTCGGCAACAACACTTCAGCATCCACCGAGAAGGCGCTCCGTTCACACTAGTCCGGTTGGATGATGCGTAACAGGGAACCTCGGCAGCGCGTCTATGGAAACCCCCCATCCGAAACGAGGCAATAATAATGTCCCCAGCATCAGCGGCCACAGCCAGTGAGAGCAGTACCGCCACTGTGCCCGAAGAAGAGGCGGACGGTCCCCGAGAAGAGGTGAGACTAGCGCAGTGGATCAAAACAGCATTTAATTAGTCGGATAGTATACGTGGCAGGGAACCCCCTCAGACCATGGTCTTGTAATTGGATTAGGGGCCAGTCCTCTTGCATTGTTTAAAGCTACTTAAGCACAGGTCTAACGTCAAATGATGTATACCAGTTACTTTGTACCAAGGCTGTCCAAAACAAGGCTAATGGGTCATTTTTGGGACCTGGCTGATTCCAAACGGTCCCAAACACAGGCTTTGCTGTAGCTTAAAAAAGGAAAAACAGAGCATAATCTTAAATTTTTCAGCCAAAATGTTTAATGCAATATAGCTTTTATTTATTTGTTTTTTTTTTAGTTTTTTTTTTTTTTTTTTAGCATGCATTATTTGTGCTTTACAATTTTTACATATTTAAACCATAAAACAGAAACAGATCCGCAGTCTTGTATCTGAGCTGATGAGAAAGAAAAATGATAATCGTGTTTTAAAATGAAATTATTGTTTTATCTGAATGCTTTGTTTGCATTTGGTGGGGGTCTACAAGCATACGTTACAAAGGGTTTAAATCACAGCTTTCCTCACAATACGATATATATTGATTTATGGGACCACAATCAATATGTCAATTTTATCTGCTAATTCAACCAAATATTGTTACAAAAAATAAAAAATAAGTAAAACTGATCACTAAAAAAAATTATATTTAGAATGAGACCAGCTGTGTTACATAAAATATTTCTTGTTATTATTGATTATTTATTTGGTGTCATTTTTAGAGACACAGACTGTTTCATGATGGTCCACTTTTGGTCCCTGACCCGCCAATTGAGAAGACAAATTTTACATATTATTACTACACTTCCCTGCTTAATATTATTTTTATATATTAATTTTTCAATGTTTTATTATTGGCATTGATTATAAAAAAATATCCTCTGGCTAAAATTAAATAAGCATAAATTATTTACAATGATTTTATGATCCATTTAACATATTTTGTAAAAGATCACGTCAAAAGGCTGTTTCTTCTATGCCTGCTGCGTAAACATGATATGAATGAAAAGTACATGTAAAGCTAGAGTGAGTGCTCTATCTCCTGCAGCAGGTTTGTCTCAATAGGGAATTTCACTGTTAATCCCTCCTGCTCCGTGGGGTGTAGAATTTGGTTGGTAAGGAACCAGCGCTGTGGTGGCCAAGGTGGGGAGGATAATTAGGGAGAAAACATCTATTATTTACTGTGCTGTGTCCCTTTGAGTACACTTAGATCAGTTCAATTTAATACATCAGTCTAGTGTGGTCGGCTGATGTGGCATTTGTGGTCACAGACCCCTTGAGTGGCAGAAAAAAGACATGCATGTTGTCTTATTTTTTCACCGGGGAGCATAAATAACATAACAATATAATTTGTATATTGAATTACTTTCATGTAATTGCATATAGTTTTATTTACCTAAGGTTTGAAAGTGTTTTTTATAGTTAAATAAGATAATTATTGGTACACTTGCTGATGTTCTCTGAATTTACACATGTGGTTATTTTGCCAATGTATGGTCAATATATAAATTTTTTATATAGTCCTGAGGTCACACTGTGCTAATATTTGGAATTAACTCAACATTAATGTGAGCTTACCAGGGCGTTGGACTCCCTGCCAGGTTTATAGCAGTGATCCCAAAAGGCGTGACGTGCTTTGATTCACACTCGGGGACTGAGTCTGCCCCGAGGTGATAAAGGATGGCACCGACTTTATGTTGCCACAGAGAAACCACTGTTTCTTTAGACTGGCTTTATTTCAAATGTGGGCTAGATTAGCAGTATTTTTCTTCTGTTTAGTCTCTGTTTTGCATTTATTTATGAGGATTGATTGCTTATTATCAATAGAATAGAAATGGGAGAATTACATCATAAACATATTATAGCAGTTCCTCACTTTCATACAGTACGGTTCCTTAATGGTGGGTTGGGATCCAAAAGTTGCAGAGAGGTTCAATATAGTTTCAGTTCAGCTTATTTGAGTCCCCAATAGTATTTTCTTTACACAGACAGACCTGTTTAGTAGCATCTCTATGCTATCAATCTTTTTTGACTGGTGAGATCTGTGTGATGTGACTCCACAAAACAGAAATTCTTCATTAAGTCAAAAGGCATACAAGAATTTAAAGCTATGACTTTTATCATTCTTGTACATTATTATGTTGCTGTGGGCTAATATACAGTGTGAATGACCAAATCCATATTACATATTCCTACTGTTTGATGTAATTTGTTTTACTGTATGAATACACACAGACTGGAACATGCAGTTGGTTCTCATCTCATGCATTAAAAATGACAAAGCACTTAAAAGGCTGAATATTTCTGTAAATATTTCATATGCATAAGCCAATGCCTTTGAACTGTTTCTAAGGTTTCCCGGAGGTGCATGTTTTTCTCAAGTTCATAAATAACACTGTTCAAACTCTGTGTCTCCTAAAGGTGCTAAAGTGTTTAATTAGCAGTCTGTTGTGTTTCTTGTGTTTTGCAGCAGCGGCCGGTGAAGCAGTCCCTATCCAAGTCCTTGTGTCAAGAGTCCCATTGGAAATGCCTGCTGCTGTCTCTGCTCATGTACGGGTGTGTGGGGGCCATGGCCTGGTGCCAAATGACCATAGTGACGCGCCTCTCTTTCGACAGCGCTTACAAAGGCAAGTCAATGATGTACCACGACAGCCCCTGCTCCAACGGATACATCTACATCCCTCTGGCCTTCCTGGTCATGCTCTATGTGGTCTATTTGGTGGAGTGCTGGCATTGCCACACCCGTAATGAGCTGCAGTACAAGGTGGATGTAGACAATGTGACGGACAGAATACAGAGGATGCAGCAGGCCACACCCTGTATCTGGTGGAAGGCTATTAGTTACCACTATGTTCGTAGGACTCGGCAGGTAACACGCTACCGTAATGGTGATGCCTACACCACTACTCAGGTCTACCATGAGAGGGTCAACACACATGTGGCAGAGGCTGAGTTTGACTACGGTAACTGTGGGGTCAAAGATATCTCCAAGACCCTGCTGGGGCTGGAGGGCTTTCCCATCACCAGACTGAGGTTCACTAAGTGCTTTAGCTTTGCTAATGTTGAGTCAGAGAACTCCTATCTGACACAAAGGGCACGATTCTTCACTGAAAACGAGGGTCTGGACGACTACATGGAGGCGCGGGAGGGCATGCACCTTAAGAATGTAGACTTTAAAGAGTATATGGTTGCCTTTTCAGACCCTAACCACCTGCCCTGGTACACCACTAACTCTACATTCTGGGTGGCAGCTGCTCTGACTCTGTCTTGGCCTCTGAGGGTTCTGACAGAGTTTCGCATGGCCTGTGCACATTATCACGTGGAGAAGCTGTTTGGTTTTGACTATGTCCCCACCTCTCCGTCAGAGGAGCGGCAATATTGTCGCCGCATCCCGCGGGTCAACACCATCGACAGCACAGAGCTGGAGTGGCACATTCGGTCCAACCAGCAGCTGGTGCCCAGTTACTCTGAGGCTGTTCTCATGGACCTGTCTCAGCTCTCAGAAGGCTACTCTGTTTGTGGAGGTTATAACAGACAGAACTGTGATCGCTGTCATCGAGCCATGAGCAGCTCCTCTATCTTCTCCCGCAGTGCCCTGAGTATCTGTAACAGCCCCAGGATCCCCTTCAGCTCCAGTCGTCTGTCTCTGAGCCGGCTCTACGGCTCAAGGAGGAGCTGTCTGTGGAGGAGCAGTGGGAGTCTGAATGAGCCCTGTCCCACAGAGAGCACTCGTCTATCAGGGCCTCAGTCCGGAGAGGACAGCCCTCCGGCCTATCAGGATGCCCTGTACTTGCCTGTGCTCATAGTGCACCGCAACGAAGGCTGCCTTAACCACGACCACAGAGCACTGCACCTGAACGGCTCCTGTGTCGAGACCTCTCTATGACAGACACTCACCCAGAGACAATGTTAATGAAATGAGGTTATCACTGAGGTATATCTTCACTTGATTTCATTCAGAAATCACAGAGTACCTCAAAGTAAAGTATGCCTGGGATCAGCCTGTAAGTGTGTGAATGCTCCTGATGAGACAGTGGTTGGTGTTGCTTTAGATAACAAATTGCCAAAGCCATGTACAGCTCTGCAGTAGATGCACAGCCAAGGTATAATAAGCTCAATCATAATGACATTACATTGGTACATGTGTAAAACCCTCAAATTTGCGTATGAAAAGAATCATCAAGAAAAACTTGCCTATTTAAGCAAAAATAAATACTCTTAAATTAAGAAAAGTTTTCTCCAGAATCTTGTATTTGACTTTGCTTATACCACTTTCCTGATGGTGGTAACCTACCTCAGAAAGGAAGACATTTTGATCAAAATAAACATGTGATGTAGCAGCTTGGTTGCGATGACATTATACTTCCCATCTTTCTAAATATAGAGGCAGAGGTGTTGAATAATTGAGAGCAGGGGGCTAAAGGACAGACAAACTTCAAAATGCATCTATACAGTCATTCTTCCAACTGCGTGTATACTGTAATACAATTTCTTATATATTCAATGAACTGTTTCTTTTTTGCCTATATTTTTTATTCAGCCTACCTCTTTATTTAAGTGCCTTTCTGGACTAAAGCTAGCTGTACATAAATGTCATCATATCTAAGCATTTTGCCATAAAAAATTTACTCTAAACTAGAGTTGCAAAAGCACTTGCAATTGAAAAAGATTCAATGCAAACAGACATATACAGATCTGAGTGTGTCTGTGTGTCCAAGGATAAGAGCCTAAATGTTTTTTAGACAACTATTCCTCAGTTTGTAACGCTTTTATGCTGCGGCTCTGGGCTGCTGCTGATGCGTATCAGAGAGACAGAGCTGGCCATCAAAGATGCCCAAAATAGTAAGAGGCCTGGATTCACTACTGATAGTGTCACATTTAATAATACCACAGGATTACTTTAAATACGCAAAATGAAATCTTCATGGTGCAGCGCTTGCTTGATTTTTAATAGTATTTTTTTCTTTAAACGGACCATATTATGTTATTTTTTTCAGGGTTTTTAAATATTTTGGTAGATTACCATTTTACATTTTATATTTTAAACATACACTTTTTATATTAAAAAGGCTTATTTTTGGAAACTCTTGCTTTTCTCTGCTTAAAAAATCCAAATACGTGAATGGCCTTTTAAAGCTTTCAATTTCTTGCTGGCCTGCACCTCACTATTTCAGTACAGCCAATGCAAAATAGAAGGTGGGGTTTATTCACCTATCTACATTGAATGGAGGAAAACAAATTCCTGAGAAGGTCAGTGTCTCAACACACATGAATGAATGAAACAAAATACAATTCATATGCTTTTGATGAGGAAACACCAGTAATATAGTAGAAAGCTTGCATACTAATACGTTAGCATAATAGGGCTCCTTTACCATGGCCTTTTAGCACAGTCTTGCATTAAGTACATCTCCCGAAGGCTGCAGTGAATCTTACTCGGATCATTAGCAGATATATTTTCTGCAATCTAACACGGGCTGAATTCAAAGCCATTGGATTTCTAAGAATAGTAAATATCTGAAGCTGGGCTGCAGTCACACAGTCTCTGTTTGTTCCTGTAACAGCTGTCGGTCAAACTAATGAGAAAAATCATGACAAATTGGCCTTACCTCATTTATGCAGCGTTCATAAAGTTAAACTTCTATAATATTTGTAATATTGAAATGCCAGTGTGATACAGATAGATCATTGGATTTCACTTGCTCATGTTTTTAAAAACAACATAAAAAGTAGGATAGCAACCTACAATTACAGTCCTTGCAGGAATCTCAGGGCTACCAGATTATATTGGAGCAAATGTGGGACATAAAGCCTGTTTAAGTGGGGTAAAGCAGGACAGTGTGAGACAAACACTGTGAAACTGTGGGACATAAAGCCTGTTTAAGTGGGGTAAAGCAGGACAGTGTGAGACAAACACTGTGAAACTGTGGGACATAAAGCCTGTTTAAGTGGGGTAAAGCAGGACTGTGAAACGGTCATAATACAGCATGTCTTTTTGGCACTAATTGCCAGCTGAGCTGACATGACCTAAAACACAATTTTTGTGCTGAGCCTGACAGAGTGAATTTGTGGGACACTGGATCAAAGATCTGTCATCTCCATTTACATTATTTAAAATAGTTTACTGACATCCCATTAACAGACTGAATAAGCCAATTATATCCCCACTATAATTATTATAAATTCATTAGATACAAGTGAGGTACCTACTGTCAGCCTAGACACAGCTGAGGGTTCAACTGCAAATGACAAAAGCACTCACTATTTCATTTTGTTTTGTATGCACTGACATAATGGTTTGTATTTTTTATTGACCTAAATTGTGGGTATTGTAGATGGTAGCAGAGATTGGATTTGTGGTTAAAATGCCAGTGGACATGGATGTTTGTATAGTACAGAGGGACATATTCTGGCATAAACGTTAGAAATACTGTTATAATGGTTGATTTGAGTCAATATATATATGTTTTTTTTTTTTACAAGAAAGTGGCATTTTGGTAGTGATTTGGCAGTATTTTGATAATGATTGGTTATAGCACTGTAGAAACTAGTAACTTTTGCAAGACCAGAAATAGGTAATAATAGTTTGCTAGACTAATTTTGATGTAATTTCTAGCAGTAGATTTAGATTAAAAGACACAGCAACTTTGAGCACTGACACAATGATGCCTTCATGTAACATAATAATGGAAAACCAAATTTTTATTTCAACATGAGGCTTAATAAACGGAACTGCTCACAAAAGAATTCTGTCATTTTTCTGTGCATTGTTTGCTGTGTATTGGTATGCATGGTTGAGTTGCTACTTAGTTTTCTTCTGATGAGCCTGTTTCTGGTTGGACCTTACCACCTCATTTATGAAGTCAACATCTTTCTCATCCATGTTGTTCAGTCCCAGATTACATTCAGTTATAGTGGTGTTTTTGGACATGGCCTCCCGCAAAGCTTTTCCTCCTTTCTGTAAAAGAAATAGAAAAAAATAAAAAATTAGATGTTAGTGATCTACAGTAATATGGGTGCTTTGTCATATCAAGGTTGTCCTATAGAAGAGACAGAGCAACAGATATAGAGATATAGTTAGAGAGGCCTGACGATTGAGTTAGTTTTGACGGGATAGTGAATAAATCATATATATATATAATATATGGGAAGCCTAGAGGAAGATTTATGGATGTAGTGGAAGAGGACATGAAGTTAGTTGGTGTAAGATAAGAGGATGCAAAAAAAGTAGGTAGCTAGACGGAGGATAGCCCAAAGAAGAAGTCTTCCACAGATTGTAGAAAAGATTGTTGTGAAGAATGCAACTGCTATATGCCATGTCACAGCTAGATGTCACTAGAACTTACACTAAAGTAATATTGAAAGTCCTACATTTTATATGTCTGGTATAGACAATGTTCTCAGTACACTTTAGTGTCATGTTGACCTAAATTGAACAATCATTACAAACTTTACTGGTGTTTTATCTAAATGTGTTGTTTCTATTTCTGTAAAGGTCAGAGGTATTGATGGTACTTCTACGTGGCATATTTCTGCTGCACTGGTGATTTTTGATACTTGCTGTGGTCAGACTAACAGCATTGAATCCTTACGCATTGGAACATTGTATATACTTACTTTACTGTACAAATAGCACATCTTACCTTTTAGCTTTATTGCACTTTTTCACACATAACTATGAATTATTGAAAAGCTTGTCTGTTTGTTTCAGTGTGCTGCATCTTTACAAGCTTACTGCCGGACTATAAGTAACCTATGTCTACTATTGTAAGTTAAGAGATGGAACAGTAGTACAACTAGGTAAGAATGTCTTGATCCAACAGTGATCTGACTTCCAACCAAAAATAAAAGCTCCCTTGTTCCTTGGCTTATTATACACCTGAGCCGGGTGTATCTCATCTAGAAAGCCGTCCCTTTACCTGGCTCCAAATGAAGCCTAAGCCAGGCCTAAATTAGTCAGGTCAAAACCAGGACTGACCAAACCAGGTCCAATTCATGTCCTATTCCCAGAGACTTGAACCACATACCACCACTGGTTGTGTCCCACACATAAAGAAACGTTGACCTAGATAGATTCACTTCAGAGTAGCTGGTAACTGCCTTCATAAGAACATTTATGGTAGGCCTATAAAGCACATTACTCACCACTCCCAGATTGTCATTGTACAGGCTGATGCTCCTCAAGGTCTTATTCTGAACGATGACATTAGAAAGAGAAATGGCCGTCATCTCCATCATCTCCGCTATCCCGTTGCATGTTAAGTTCAAAACCTGCAGAGTGTGGTTCTTAATTAGAGCCTGTGCAATGGCCTGACCCCCTACATCTCCGACACGGTTTAACCCTAGATCCAGGTATGACAGCATGGAGTTCGTGGACAGGGCGTGTGCAATAGCCTTAGCCCCATGGTTGCAAATGGAGTTGCTGTAAAGCTTGAGGACCTGCAGGTTCGTGCGGTTAAGCAGTTTGGCGATGGCTCTGGCCCCTCTGTCTCCGATGGTGTTGAAAGACAAGTCGAGTGTAGTTAAAGAGGGGTGGTCCAAAAGGTGTTTTACCAGAAGTCTGCATTGATTGTCATTGACCTGGCTTTGGTAAAGGTGAAAAACCTACAGAGAGAAGAAAAATACAGTTAAATGTTTCAGAGATGCTCGGCCTCCATCTATCCCTATCCTGTTCACTACATCCAGAAATCTCTTCTCTAACTTCACCTTATACCCACATAGTCACTATCTCTCCTCTCCACATGTACAAACCATCTCACTGTAGTTCAATAGATATTAAACAGACATTTCTATATACATATATCAAGAAATACAAATCTAAAAGAATTACTATAATGCAAAATAACATACTAATGAATCATTGATAATATACAAAAAAAAAAAGAATTATTCAAATTATGATGTTATAGATTTTTTGTTCTCAGTAGCTACAAAGTAACTCAATAATTACAAGAAACCACTACAAAGTCCAACATTTTTCTTGGCAGTAAAGCAAGAATACTTTACACATACACAAAAATAAGCATGACTTAATTAATGAAAGGTCACCTTCAGAGTCCTGCAGGATTTCAGGGCTTGTGCCAGTGTCTCACAGTCGCTCTGTGTCATCTGAAACATCTCCCATTCAAAGTTCATGCCGCACTGTTTGACTCTGTAAATCAGGTGAAGCTCTTCCAGGTTTATGAGTTTACGTAAGAGGATGTTGAAGTTAAAATGGTCCATTGGTTTGTCATCCTCCTCCAGACTGTCCTCCTCATCTTCTTTATGTGGTTCTTTTATGGGTGGCAGCAGCTGGGTGATGTGTAACTTTCTCACATAATTTGTAGAAAGAGGCACCATCTCGAGAATGCTTTTGGGTTGAGTCACTCCTGGGATGAACAGCTCGATCAATCCTTCCATGTAGCGCTCAAAAAACATCCTCTTCCAGCTATTGCCATAAGCGGACACATCACAAATGTCCCATAGCTGCTTACATTTGCGCTGCCAGTACACACCATCACCGATAAGGTTGGATGTTACTGTTAGGGGCACAGACAGAGGTAGCTTCTCTTGGACAAAGCTTTTATCTGAGGGGCTGAGTTCTTCATATATGGGCTTGACTGTAAAACAGAAAGAGCAAAATAGTATACTCTCAAATACAAATCTGCAATGACTGTTATTCTATATTAAGACAATTCAACAATAATAAATAATATTAACTATAACTCCAGAAACAAAGTGTTTTTATTACGAATAAATAGCATTGTGTGGAAAATATTTAGATCTATTTACTATCTATTTTCAAACATCACAATAAGTATCCCTAGTATTTTTTTTTTTATATTTCCCTAGTATAAAAAAACAAAAGGCCACTGTGATTTATGTGTGATATTATACCTTCAATGTTTTTAATGATACTTTGCAGACTGAGCTTGGATAGATAGGGCACATGAGCCGGGGACCAGTCTGGGTCTTCAGCAATAATCCTCCTCATGTTTTTCACTGGGGCAGTGGGATGGGACCCCAAATGATGACACAACGCTGCCATTTCAACAACAAGGTACCTCGGGTAACTTTACTGCATAAAAAAGAACACAAGTCAATTACATAAGTCATACATATTACATTGAAGTTGTGCAAATGCAGTACAATATATGGCATCAATATTATAGTTAATAAATGTATTTTATAAATAAACTAGGCCTGTGCTGTCGGGGACAGTATATCTGCAAAACGGCCACAACAAAACCACAAAAAAAGGGGGTTTTATATTGTTAACGAGCAATTAAGAGGCCTCCGCCCCCAAAACACGACAAACATGGAAAGGGTCTATTTGACTTTTTTGATTTGTTTGTACATTTCCCTAAAACTACATTCTTCTTTCAGTCTATAGGGGGCGCTATATAGATAACTGGCATCATATTGGTCAGATGTGTTCAGGGCCGGGGGGTAATTAGGTGTTTCAGGTTTGAGCCTTATCTGGCAAAGTATGTGTAAATTAGAGGCTGTCAAATATACCTGACCTCCCAAATTCAATCCAAAATGGCCGACTTCCAGTTTGTTGTAGGGTGGGGTCATATATAGACCTATAGACTGAAACAACAATGTCATTTTAGGGAATTTTACCAAATTTGGCAAAAACATTCTTCAGAAACATCCAGACAAATCCAAAAAGTCAAATAGACCCTTCCCATGTTTGTCATGGTTTAGGGCGGGGACGACAGCAAATGCCTAGTTATTAAACGTTAATGCTAGCAGCCTTAAAATAAATGAATAAGAAGCTGTATTTTTCGTTTTTTACCTCTCAATGTGCTCTCGAAATCCACGAAAGTTTTTATAACTTCATCCAAACAACGGCGCTTCACTGAGAGGACGTCGTATCTCCATGGAAACAGTACACGTGCAGTTCACTGACCGATCAAGCGTCTGAAATATGAACTCTGCTAAAAGAAGTATTCAGTATGCATGCATTTCGTTTTTTTATGTTACAAAACACAAAACTATAAGCGTACTTTCACGTCTACTTGTTTTCTAATCACTAATGAGTGTTTTTCGTCATGCTCAAAATCGACATACTGTAGGCCTACCAGTGTATTATATGATCAAATTCTAATTTAAACACCAAAATAGTTATATCTATTTTTATTGTATTACTTTAAACACGTCTCAAATTTGACATGTTTGGTTTCTGTGTTACTTGTAAATACAGTAAATGCCAGGTGTACTCTGTGACATTGGTGATATCAACAAAAGGATGGATCTGCTGTTCATGCTGTGCTCAACATTTGGGGTTTGAATGCTGGCAGATGGGCATCGGATATGGACAACAGACTTGCTGGAGAGGAGCCAGCCAACACACAGAGATGCAAAGCAACAGTGAGGGAAATATTGATAAACAGATTAAATTATGTTGAGCTCAAAACATGTCTAATAAAATGCATTGTTTTGTGTTTATTTATCCAATTACAAGTAAACAATAGGGCTATGGGCTTGACCCTATCATTTTAAGCCATTTTCACAAAATAATATCAATGTCCAGCCAATGCAGTACATTACGGTCCAGCTGAGCTAATAAACTAGGCCAACATTTCTATAAATAAGGAAATGTAAGCATGACAGACTTCCATGGACCATAGAAAGAGAGATATGCCTAGGGGTTGGCTCATCACACCTTCATTATTATTTGGATGGAAATATCCATGTCACATTGATTTTTCAGCATATCATAAAACGGCTTATCTAGAGCCATGTGATAGTAATTTATAGATTATTTTGCATTGTAATAGCAGTCTGCAATTTCACCTGAAAGTCAAATAACCCTAGCTTTTTGTGACTATAGTTCATTTGTATGTAAATGAATGGGAGAAAAACTGACATGACTCCTTGAAAGATCAGTTTGACACATTTGACACATTAATTTAACCTCATTACAACAACTCACCTATACATTTTTATTTGAATTTAAAACTCGTTTGTGTACAGGTCTGAGAAGAGCACAAATACAATTGTCTCAAAAGGACAATGAGGCCTAAAAATGAGGCCAACGCTGGTACAAAACTATTTCATTTCTGGCCTTAAAAAAATCTAGTATGGCAAGCAAAATGAGATAAAATGTGAACAATGAACTATAAAGATGTTGATTTGTTGTAACGTTCATTTAATTTTCCCAATGCACATGGAAAAAAAAATAACCATTTCTAAAACAGACCATTTTCGAACATCAACTTTTGCCAAAATTGCAGCTTGGGGTCATGATTTATCAAGGCCCCACTTTGCTTTATCCATTTACTTTTAGATTCACATTTATACAAAAAAGTCCTGGTAAACCATGAAAGGGCTAATTGTCCGAAAGACTTTCATCAACTAAGGAGCTGTCGGCTGTATCCAGATCGGAGTCCGAATCCACAGACAGGACTGAGGAGAAGAGGCTGGTCCCCACAGACACTGCACCGCCACTGGGCACGCTGCTGTCCTCATCGGGGATTACCATCACCTCCACCCGGGGCAAGCCTGGAGGGATTGACAAGAATATATATTTAAAGCATATGATTACATGACTGAAATTGGGCTGCACAATATTCAGCAAAATGATCGCTATTGCAGTTTAGCAAACGCAACAAAATTCTAAAAATATTGATGATGCCATGGTCTATAATCTGACACGGCACAGCCTATATTTTCCATTGTTAAAATGTTTTTTCTATTAGTGTCTTGAATTAAAATTTTTGATTTTGATCATGATTTTCTTTCTTTGGCCTTGTTTTACTCCATTTTTTTTATTATGCAATAGATCATGTTAAGTGCTAGTTTATAGTTCCTTCTAGGGATGGGTGATATGGTACAAATATAATAATAATACTAAATAATTGTATTTGACTTGTATGTCATATGCCTTATAATGTCAATGTAAACCCAATCCAGTGTTCATCCTAACACTTAATACTATATATTGTCCTTGTTTTGTTAGTATGAACACGTGAATGAACAATGACAGTAAAGAGCAGAGTATAAATTAATGCATTTAATTATCCTCCCAGATTAGCACGATTAGATTTTTTGTTCGCCATATCGCCCACCCCTAGCTCTTT
The DNA here is from genome assembly GCA_036025475.1 of Philypnodon macrostomus. NCBI lineage: Eukaryota > Metazoa > Chordata > Actinopteri > Gobiiformes > Eleotridae > Philypnodon > Philypnodon macrostomus. The sequence continues at coordinate 8,033 of JAVQKC010031604.1, read as the reverse complement.
CTGTCCAACATCTCACCAGATGTTTGTGTGGTTGCATATTCAGCTACATCAATATAATTTCTACTTTTCTAGTTAAAAGTAAGTTTGTATTTGATAGATCAATAAATCAGGCCTTTTTGTTTCTGCAGCCCCCATGTGAACAAAAAACTAAAAGTGGCATATTTGCAGCATCTAAAAGCATCCAAAACAAAAGACTATAACCGCAGCAGCAGTTGGGACAGAGAATAAGCTGATGCGGTCAGTAAAAGGGATGACCATCACTCACTAGGCTCTGTCCGAACATTCAAGGCTGTGCAGTCGTTTGATTTGATGAATGTGGCATTACACAGCGTTGGGAGCACCCTCCGCTGTCAGCCAGATATTAATGCTACAGGACTGTCCCATGACACAGCATAAATCACTGAAATTAAATAAATGGACCACTGGCTCAATGTCTTATAATTGCACATATGCACACTGTTAGTAAAGGGTGGCAAAAAATACAAGAAATTCATGTTGGATACATGAAAAATTATAAAAAGTATGATTTTGGAGAATAAGGTTTGTGGGATGAAACAGCAGCATTGATAAGACATGCGTTTGGAAACTGCATTCATTTAATTATTTTTATTAATATATGTACATTATACTTCAACTCTATATAAAAATGAAACATCCTTTATACGTTTCTCCGGTCACACTTTATTTGACATAGCCCTTAACTACATTGTATCTACCTCATTAAGTACAATGTAACAAACTGTTATAACATGTAACTACATTGTACCTACAGTGTAGTTACAGTTTGTTACACAGTGTATGACATTGTACTTAATGAGGTAGATACAATGTAGTTAGGGGCTATGTCAAATAAAGTGTTACTGGCTTTTTTTTAATATATTAATCAATAGGACAGTGAAAAGGAGACTGGAAACTACAGGGCAGAGAGCTGGGGCAGACATCTGGAAAACTGTGGACGACCCTAGGGGGAGCTGCATCTGTGCTGCTGCCCATCCAACTGAACTAAACACAGCACCTAAACCTATCCAAGTTACTGCAGATATTCTAAAGCTTATCAAATCTGAAGATGTTACTGTAAGGGCCTCACACACCTCTCACCTTTCCTCTCGCTGATGAGCAGCTGTCGTCTGGTCTTCAGCTCGAGGCTCAGGTTTTCCACCATGCTGTTGATGCAGTTATCCAGAGCCAGACAGCGTGTCTGAGACTTGATGGCCTGTCTGCAGATGGGACACTCCTCCTTCTTTTTACGCCACTGTTGGATACAGTGATAGCAGAAGCCGTGGGCACAGTTCAGGATCACTGCCTGAACACAAAATAAGAGAGATTGTGTTTTCTAGGCACCCATTACAAAAATAATTTCCACAGTAGTTTCCAGAGGTTAAAGGCTGCTTAAATCATTCTGTCTCCTCATGTCAATAATAACATATAATTTTACCTCTATGAAGAGCTCTGAACAGATGATGCACTGTAACTCATTCTCCAGGACCTCAGTCACTTGTGTCACCACTTCCTCTTTTTGGGCCCGAGCTTTTTCTTTCTCCTCCTGTTAGGAATATATATGTACTATACAGCTATATGTCATGTCAACATGAACATTTTAGCAAAACATCTCACCTTTGTTACTTCTAGTTCTTTATTTTTAGCGAGAAGCATCTCTTCAAAGCTAGTGTGTGATAGGGCAAGTTCATCTATTACTTTCTTTTGCTAAAACAAAAACACACATTTTACAAATTAGCACATCATAAATAAATACATGTGCCTTTTGTAAATGAACATTCCAGACTTGCCTCTTGTAAAGCATCTTCCAGCTGCTTTTTCAGATGTTCCTCTTGTTGATGTGTTTTTTGTTCCTTAACATGAAAACTTGAATGTGTTAAGCACTTTATAGTGAGACAGGATCCAACAATAACACAATAATAGGTTTAGGATGTCTTACCTCCAACTGCCTTTTAGCTTCATTAAAAGACTTCTCTAGAGATTTCATCTTGTCCATCTTAGCTCTGAGTGTCTCCAGTTGACTCTGCAGCTCTCGAACCTGCTCTTCTCTGAAGGGGGCACTCTGTCGAGGCTGTCCCTCCAATGAAGCCACCTGCCTCTCTGTGCTGTCCACCTGTTCCCTGAGCATCAGGATGTTCTGGCTGTACCTGTAACATAAGTAAATTACACATCATATGTTTTTATTATGATTTGATCATTAATTAATTAATTGACTGGCTAATTTCATATCTATTATTGTGGAAATATTGCTTAATACAGTTATTACTGTATCAATATATGCAATAAGGTTAGCTGCAGTAGGTAATGTTGATTTAGTGTGAATTAGGATAAGCAGACTTAACTTGTTAATGACATGATTACTAGAAGTTTCTGAAAAATATATAGTTTGTACATTTGTAAGTTGTCCAGGTCACTTGGCATCTCATCTTCTTTGACTTCTGAGCAAATATCACTTTGCTTCTGTTTCTCCTGCTGTCGTGGTTCTGTAGTTGGAAGAGGGCAGGGCTGTGCAGATGATTTATCTGTCCCAGAGCAGCGATACAGTTTAGGTTTTGAAGACGTAGAGGGCTCTGATTCTTCTGATATCTTCCTTTTGGGCATTTTAAATATGTGAGGAGCCTCAGCTTTATCTCTGTAGGGCTTTACCAGAAAAGGCTTAACGTCTTTGAGTGGTCTTTGAACCAAAACATAGTTAAACTCCACATGATCCCCGGTTACAGAGACACCGACTTGGATTGAATCTCCAGGTCGCACCATATGAGCTTCATATGAAGGCAGACGGTTACCGTTCACATACACTCCATTCATACTCTGGAAAAAAACAAAAAACAACATTATTATGAGTTTACATTCTACAGTTCACATTGTATATGTTAGAGTTAGAAATAGAAATAGAACATGATTATTTCAGGTCCATATAATCACTTAAAATCTACCTTTCTGTCTGTCACAGTCCACTTTCCATCCTCCCTTTGTTTAAAGATACAATGCAGCCTGGAGATCATCAGAGGACAAGTAGGAGACAGCAGCTGGTAGGTAACATCAACTCCACGTCCAAGGGTGACCTTCACAGAGAAACAGAAATATGCATTCAATTCACTATAAAATAGTTTGTTATGTACAATGTAAAAAAAAACACATACACACATTATTCACAATAAAACACAGACAACACATAAAATGTTGAGACACTTTACTATTCCATGCAACAGTCCCTTTCAAAGTTAGGAAACAGAAAGTTCAAAATTCCAGAATGGAGGCCACTGAAGGTAAGACCATAATACATTTTCAATGGAGAAATTAGCATTAGACACAAAATTTCACAAATTAAGATGGTTTTGGCAAATGACAACCACTCTGCTACATGTAGGTGATGTCAGAGCCTGGTTAGGACACATTAGTGACTGTACCTCACATTGTATGTTTATTTAATGTACACATTAGTAACAGTTAGACTTTTGGCTGGTAGAAAACTCTAGCTTTTAATTTTTTCTGGACAAGTCCTTACAGAAATGTTGAAGACCACAATATTTTTTTTTCATTGTATGTTCAGAATTATTCTATCCCTCACCACAAACACTACTTTTGAACTCACTTTTTCCTCCACTCACCTTCATTCTGGAATTTTGAACATTCCATATGACAAACATTTTAAAGGGCTGAACCCTTTTAAACTACTCATTAAATGCTCAATATTAAGGCCTGTTTTATGATAACATTTCAAAATATCGACGCTACAAAAACAGCTTTAACTGAGCTAATTAGCCAACTTTAGCATACTGCACCTCTGTGTTTTCTATCAAGCGAAGCCAGCCAGAATTTTTCCCAACTCTCATCAAACATACAACTTCCGTATCTTCATCTTCGGCCGCGTTGGAGTCTGTTTTATCTGCATTATCCATTTTATGTCATCTCTGCAGCCAACAAAACAACCAGTTAACATCACTTTGCTCTTGGACTGAGAAACCGGAAGTGTTCAAAAGTAACTTCCGGACCAAAAATGGCACCATTTCAAAGTTTCCTTTTTTTAGCTCAAGTAATAAATAAACAAATACATTGCAAGTTCGCATACTCGTGTATATATATATATATATATATATATATATAAAAATCTATTAAATTATTTGATAATGATTCATTACAAAGGAGAGGATTCAGCAATACTTTTTTTTAACTAAAATGGTGTGTTAAAATGCTGTGACTTATTTATGGAAAAATCTTTATCCCCTTTATATTAACTGTCCTTACTTGTCTGTCTTTGGTACAGCAGCAGTAGTGTCTTTGTGTCCTTTTTAAAAAATAGTTTTAAATCCCAGCACTCATAACCATTCGTATTTTGAAGTACAATTACTCTAAAAGTACACAGTAAACGTACTTCATACTGTGATGACCCCAATATTATTCCCGTTAAGCTGAGCCTGTTCTATCAGTGTGGTTAGAAACTTTAATGTGCCTCAAGTTAAATTACTAGTGTCTTTGAATGCCTGTTACTTTAGTTGCTATGACAATAGATTGTTCACTGTGATTGGCTGTTAACTGAGCGCGTTCTTCTTCTACTGTTACTGTAAGTTTTGCTAGTCTTATGCACTTTTTCGGTTCCTGCCCAAGCAAACTAATTCTCTTTCTTTTGGAGTTGGCTGGAGTAGCTTGTGTAAAAGTGTGGCCAATAAAGAGCCAAGAAATACTTCAGCGTGTTTTGACGGTTAGACAGTGGACACTCATTCACTGGGCAATTAAGAATATAAAAATGACATTTAAAAAAAATGCAAAAAACCTGTATTAGACAACAACAATACAATAAATAATTTGATCACAAGGAGATACAGCCATGTAAATTATGTGTGGAAATCCATCTATCATCTTATCCCCTTTATATTTCACGGTAGGTAACTGTCCTTAGATGGCTTGTCTGTCTCAGGTACAGCAGCAGCCGCCTCTCTCAAGCCTCCTCCTGTTGCAGTGTTTGCGGGCTGCGCCGGGCCCTAAACCGCGCGCTCCTCGGGCTCCAGGCGGGACTTCCTCTTTTTCGCGGATGCTTCTTTCGGTGCAGAGGAGGCAGTAGGGCTTGGTCTAGTGTCACCGGGCTGTGTGTGTGCGCGCGTGTGTGTGTGTGTGTGCGAGTGAGCCTCCGGACCGCGGATACCTGGCCCCCGCTGACCCTGCGCCTCGAGCCCGCTATGCCCTGAGAGCCGCCTCGAGCTGCTTCCCCGCGAGCCCCGCGTGCCGCCAGCCACCCGCTAAAATGTCTGATGTCAACAAGACTATCCAGAAATGGCACGCCAGTTTCAGAAAAGCCACAGACTTTGACTCGTGGGGACAATTAGTGGAGGCTATAGATGAGTATCAAATGTAAGTGACGTTCAACATGTGTGCTGTCCTTTTACGCACGGCTGCTACGACCTCAGTGTCAGTTCTTTTGTGCCTTTTCTCGTCTCTGCCCGTCGTTTTGGAGATGAAATGCATGTTTCCACACCACAAGTTGGCTTTTCAAGTGTCAGTAAATAAAGCCTGCGCATCCATGACGTGATCTGGCAGTGGCCGCATTAAGGAGTGTACCAAGCGCTGCATCTCTGGCTTCAACATCCAACTCGAGTTACTTTTTATAGTTTAAAAAAAAATAACCTTAGAAGTCAGTCTTGTGGGATGCGCTCACAGAGTGTTACAGTGTGTGTCATGCAGCGGAGAAACGAGCCAATATTCCTCAGAGTATTGAGAAATAGTGAGCCACACCCTCCTGATGTTAAGGGTGGGTTTTCAGCTGCGCATTGAAGAATGCTGCTCTGACACTAGACCACTGTCCGTACCATTGTCTTAAACTAACATACAAGTCATAATGGGAGCTGTAGTTCATTTAATATTACTGTAAATATGTATTGCGCATCTGCAGTCATTTTGTTTTTGGACACAAGGGGGTGCGCGTACGTTTGGAAAGTTCCACGTTTAATGTCACGCTTCTAAGGTAAATAGCTGTTGTTTTGTAGCCTGGCGAGACAGCTGCAGAAAGAGGTCCAAGCAACAAATTCAACAGATTTCAATGAAGAGCAAAAGGTATGAAAACTCTCAATACATTAAGCATTAACAGATTGCGATATATATATAAACAGTGCTCTAATTATTCCCCTTACTAATTTATTGTCATTCAGAAAACGTTGGGAAAAATTGCAACATGTCTGGAAATGCGAAGTGCCAGTTTACAGGTTGGTATCATCTGTCAATGGAGCAGTTGTTCAGGTCAGGTTGTAGTGGTAGGTGAGTCTGGTACAGCTAACACAGAGTACATAGATCTTCCCATGAGAAGATCTATGTACTCTGTGTTTTTGGCCTGGGCTCTACTGTTTAGTACGCTATCACTATAAGGAACTTCCTGGAAAAATGGACAATCATGTGGTCAATAAACAACCAAGGAAACTGGTTTGAAAATACCCTCTTCCTGATCAAACATTGACTTAATAGGCCCTATGTTTATATTACAATATAAAATAGCATTTATTTGAAGTATTAGGGGAACCAGGGGTGTCCCAACTATGGCTCGCATCGCAATTTTTTGTGGCCCTCAGACTTACCTCTCAGTTGGCCACATTGTCTTTTTACCTCTCTCCATCACATCTCACCCATACTACAACAGCTCCACTGGCTCCCCATCACTCACCGCATCACCTGCAAAACCCTCCTACTTACATACGAAGCAATACACCACCTCGCTCCTCCATATCTCTCTGACCTACTACATATCGCCACACCCACCCGTACCCTCAGATCCTCCTCCATCCACCCACCTCACTGTTCCACCTGCCCAGCTTTTCAGGGCCTTCAGCCGCTCTGCTCCCCAGCTCTGGAACTCACTCCCCCCGCACCTCCGGAACATCGACACCCCCGTACAGTTCAAATCCAGACTCAAAACACATCTATTTAGATCAGCCTACTCCCTCTGACTTCAGCATCCATGTCCACTTTATAAATTAAATTGTATTTTATTGTAACCGTATTTTAGTTTGGTTTGATTGTAAGGCGACCTTGAGTGCCTAGAAAGGCGTCTAAGAAATAAAATGTATTATTATTTATTATTATTATTCCTGCATGAGACATGAATGAACTCTCTTTGTAGTTGGATGTGTAACAAGATTTTATTTTGTATTTTTTTCACTTTTCTGTGTCGTTCTAATATAAGCCAGAAGATATGTGGCCAGTAAACGGGACTTTTGAAGTGACGTGAAACTGGTCACATCAGAGAGTGTAGTGTGTGTAGTGAAGTTACAGAACCCTTATAAAGCTACTATGCGAAGGAAACATTGAGTGTATAATCTATCTGGCCTCTTGTAGTGCAGTAACCAAACAAAGGAGGAGTTTAAGTTGGAAGACCTCAAGAAATTGGAAAACAGTAAGTTAAATTTGCATTTATTATGTTCAAAAAATCCCATTCTGTTTAACTAACCATGTACTATCTCATATGTGTTCAGTTATTACAAATCTCTTGACCTACAACAAAGAGTTTCCCTTTGACGTTCAGCCAACAACATCGCGGTAAATATACCCGTTTTTTCTACATGAACTTGTTGATATATCAAGCAAAAACTCATAACTCATAAAGGTACAGTATAGTTACTAAATTGACATTCAATTAGTAAAACTGGACCAATTGGCCAATGACGTCAAGATTAAGTTTGGAGTCGACCCTAAACTGAAAAAATATATATCAATAAAACCTAAAGTGACCTAAAGTAAATAGGCTTAGACAAGGATTGGGTCATTTATAATGCATTTTGGGTGTGTGATATGGTGATTAAAAGGTTGTACATGAAGTTATGATAATCTTGGAAGATTGTGCTACAGTGCATTTGTATAGGCTCTGCTCTTTACCATCATTTTATTCTGTAACAAAGCCAGTGTCCAGAATCATAAAAAAGTGATATTGTATAGCACAGACCAAAAGTTTGGACACACCTTCTCATTCAATGAGTTTCCTTTCTTTTCATGACTATTGACATTGTAGATTCACACTGAAGGCATCAAAACTATGAATTAACACATGTGGAAAT
>JAVQKC010031590.1:0-10137 GCA_036025475.1 Philypnodon macrostomus | reverse complement strand
TCTCACGCTCCATCCTTCCCTCACTCGTGAACAAGACCCCAAGATACTTGAACTCCTCCACCTGAGGCAGGGACTCTCCTCCAACCTGGAGAGGGCAAGCCACCCTTTTCCGATCGAGATGAATGATGTATGGTTGAATTTGCTTCACCACTAGTTTAAGAACAGTCACGCTACTAATATTACTAATATCAAAATAACCTGTTTAAGTGAATGGTTGTACATACCGATGCCAGCCTGTCCGACAATCCAGGACATTCTGATAAAAAGCATGACACCCCAAATATTCAGCATACAGCGGATCTGAAACACACACACACACACACACACATTTACATATACATTTATAACAATAGTCTTTAAAACTATAAATAGCTAAAAAGAAAATATATTGAAGTCCGTAAGTTTCCTAAATTTAAAAAATGTTAGACTCTGGTCATAATTTTTCATTTCACTTTAGACAAATCAGAGTTTGTGGATACAACTTTTACCAATAGTATTGGAATTATACTACTCTACAGACTACAGACAACCTTTGCATCATAGAACAGGGTTAATTAATTATCTGAATTCATGACTCCACTGACCAGCACTCCTTTGACCCATCCGAACTTCACTGTCCCTCCTTTGGCCTCTTTCGCTGCCAATGCAGCTGCCTCCTCCGCTGCAGATGGCTCATCCCCATTGGCAAGCCCCTCTTCAAATGGCTCCTGTCAACCAATCACAGACAGGAACAGAAACAATTTAGGGGAAAAAATGGCCTGTCATGGAAATATTAATTATTAAGGCTTGGAAGAACAGACATGAGCTAAGGATTGTGAATATTTGGGACATGTACAAAGGGGGGATTGTGAATATGTGGGACATGTGCGTACAGAGGAAGGACAATGAATATGTTAAACATGTACAGAGGAGGGATTGTGAATATGTGGGACATGTAGAAATAGTCAATGTCAGAGTATGTCTGAATGGCTTGATGTTGGGACTGTTACTCCCACATCTCTAGCCCAAAGTAGCTGGGAGTCAAACTAAGAAAATACAAAGAAAAATTGGAGCAACTTTTTTTTGACAAAGCCAAACATGACCTGACCACTGACCTGTGGGAGCCCTTTGTCTTATATGACGACGCAGTGAACAAAGTCCCTGTGACTGCGGGGATACAGTCAATGTACAATGTGTATTGTCCACAACTCGGGAGTAGTCGGCAGGAGCAGGGTTCAATACTGTATGTGTTGAGGTCAGGCTGACGTCAATGAGGTGGGAGCAAACAGGAATGTGCCCTGTCTAAGACCCCTAACATCCCAAATACACTGTCCTCATAGGGTTTTGCATAGATTTGACATATTATGACTTTGCTTGAATTTGTTAAGTATTCAAAAAGCAACCTCGATTGACTCACAGTATATAAGTGCTGAATAATATTTCTACTTCAATGTGTTTGTAACATGTCCCACTTTGTCCTACATTTGGTCTGTTATGATCTGGTTATCTTACTTGAACTTCAGTTCATGCAGTCTTGTCTCTAACCGAAAAGTGTTTACAGTGTACTCTACACAATTTATTAGGTCTAAAGGCATTTTGAAAAATTATTCCATATATTCCTCTCACTTACTAAACTCACTGAAGATCTTTTTCCTATGCTATAACTGACCACATGTTCTCTGTATAGCTTAGAAGAAGGAATTGTCATGAAATCTCACATTGTTATGTGAAAACAAATTTAAAAAGTTAGAATAATTTATTTTGATAATTTGACACATTATTTTTAACAATGTATGGGCCTTAGGTGGGGTACACTGTGATATGGGTTACCAGGTAGTCGCAGACAGGGCTAAGACATAACATTCATAGAAAAACATTAACACAAAGATAGACTAAACAATCCTCAAAAACGACACATAAGTGTGTAAGTTGTAATTGGTTGAAAATGGCTTTTGTCCATAATTGAAATAAAAAATTGTATTGTTCACAACAGAAAAAATGTTTAACTAATCAAATATTTTTAAACTATTATTGGAATTTGGCACTACATTTTGCAGTTAATCATCAAGATAAGACAAGATACAGTAGAGGCCATTAAATTTTGAATTACAATTTTCTAGAAATGTTTCTAAAAGCATTATAAAGTTATTAACTTGTATTTGCATGTAGTTTCTTGTTAGTATATACAGTATTTAGGACAGATCATTTATTATAATACAAAACATTTAAGTACATTTATTTGTATTGGCAATAATTTCTTGAAATAAACACTTACTTTGTCAAGTTCGTCATGGAGCTCAGACAGCGAGGGCCTGGTGTGTTTCTCTCCAAACAATGCAGCAGTTTGGCGGTAAAAGTCAATGTTTGGCACTGCGTCAATGGTGTTGTGTCCGAAAGTCCTCATATAATACGTGTTGGAGTGTGAATCTGAGATATGCGACACTCCAGAGAGGTGAGTTTGGCCTGTGCCTGTAGAGTGGAGACTAACCGAATCACTTTTTGCTAGGTCTGGTTCATGGAAGACATCTGGCGGGGCTCCAATGTCCGATTCCGAGAATCCGACCACACGGAAGCGCCCTCGAGCATCATCTGTGGGCCTCATTGCTTCACTAACCCCCACTGGAGGAGCTGGGACTGGAGCTTCATTCACCACATTCACCTGGAAGCGACTCTCAGACGAGCTTCGTAATGATGGTTTTTGTCCCGACATATTGCAGCCAAGAAAAAACTCCAATGTCAGTTATAAACAAGGTAGGCCTAACTTGCCAAACTATCAAATAATAATATATTAAAAAATGATATAAAACTATACAGCTTTAAAGTTTTAAATACACCAATAAATCAAAGCTGTTATTTTCAAACCTTGATTATTGAAGAAGAAAAATTATCCAAGAAAGATGTGAAAATTTAACTAATGTCTACCTTATCATAGTTATAAACAAGAACTAAACTTAAAAAAAAAGGTCTTCAGACATTCACTAAATCTAAGCAAAATTATCTTTAAAAAAGTAATTGTATGCTTTAGAACAATCCCTGCTTTGCTTGTCTGGGAAAATAGAAATTCTGCATTAAAGACAAAATTCTATCTTAAACAGAAGCTAAATGCACACTATGTTTAGCACTAAAACAAGCCACTTAAAATTCCTTAATCAAAACTTAATCGTTGCATACTGGATACAAGCCCAAATGATATAATTTGAAAAATATTAAATCACAAAGCTGAATTAAGATTTCAACCAAAAACTAAAAAGAAAATAAAAGGTCTCAGATCTGAAATTCCTTAAAGTTAGAGATAATTCCCATAGTTATTGTCCTGGTAGCGCGAAGTAAATCTCGACAGTGACGCTTTCTCTCTTTGACACAGAGAGAGAGTCACTGTGGTCTGCCTCTGTCACACAATCAAAGAACTACACAAAGAAATGTACTAAACTAAATTCATAAATATTAATCATTTTCTAATAAAGTATACAATTTTAGCAGACATTATTATTATTATTTTGGGATGGAATGAAAGACTAAATCCAATAAAGTAACTTCAAGCATAAAGCAAAAATTAAACTCAAAATTAATTTCAGAACTAAACACTAAATAAACCAAATAAAATTAAACTTTTGATTTGAACAAATTTACATGGACACTATGACACTTATTTGATTTTTTTATTTATTTCATACTCAAGCCCTCACATGATTACACACAGTTATGGGAGTGGGACAGAAACAAAGGCGTTTGTCATTGGTCCGGTGACATACTGAGACATTCACTGTGTCTGTATTAGCATTGAGAACAACAGCTGCTTTCTCTGTCAGAACGCTTCAAGCTGAACATTAGACAATAAAACTCAACAATGGTACAACATAGTCATAAGTTCAACAGTGTTTGTACATATTACACCAGATTAATTTAAATAATAAAAAAATGATAATAAAAATAAAAATGAGTGTTTTGAGTGCATTTTAATAAATGCAGTTAATTCTTTCATGCCCCATTAGGCCCTTTCTGGGTGTGAAACGCCATCTGGTGAAACACAAAGAAATCACAAGGACATTCATATATATATTCATAGAAAGCTGCCAGTTCATTCTTTGAAAAAGGAGCAATTTCATGAACATACACTAAGTTAGTATTTTTTTCAGTCAGTTGCAACAAACAAAAAAGAAAAATATGTATTGTTATTGCGCAAGTGCAACAAAATAGAAATTGTCTTGACTGATCAGTGTAAAGTAGTCATTAGTCAGTCAGGTATGTATTCATGGTACTTAGAGGTCAGGGTGCTGATTTGTCACAGGGTGTGAAAAATACAATTTGTTTGATTTTACTTGCAGTGTTTTGCATGTTTTGGATTATGTTTTGTGTTTTATTTTCAAACAGCTTTAATGATTTTAGGGCTGTGCATTTTTACCTCCGAGGGAGACAGGTAATGTTCTCGGTAGCATTTGTCTGTTAGTAACTTTACTCAAAAACCCCTAAACAGATTTAGATGATATTTTCAGGGAAGGTTAGGAATGACACAAGGAACAATTGATTAGATTTTGGAAGTGATCTGGATCACCATCTGGATCCAGGATTTTTTTTAAAGGAATGGCATCTGTTGGCAACTTTACTTAAAAAAAATACTGTGCTTTCTTGTACTTCCTGTTTTAATTACCTGATCCCTGCTTTACCTCTTGGATTTCAACCAAATTTGAGTGGTTTTAGAGACAAATCAGACAAATCCGGATGGAGCATAAGTGAGGGAAATTTGAAGTACAGAAAGCAACAGAGGATAGACAATAGTGCAACAGGCATTCTGTGTCATAGACACTTGCGTTTGAAACAAAATGCAAAACAAAAAGGAGAGGCACTCAAAGCTTGGAAGGGGGACATTAGGCCCTGTCTGGGTCTGAAACTCCATCTGGAGAAACATTTTTAAAAAACGCAGAGCCGTTTGTGATGGGGCTGGGGCGAGACGAGGGGTCGCCCTATCCCATCTCGCACCGCATGTTTGTGGAGAACCTGGTGCTAAATCACTTGATAACCTGATTCTGGGTCAGGATTTCATTCGTAGAAAAGCAGCTGCATTGCTGTGATCTATTGAAAGTCAGTCCTTTATCCAAGCTTTAATCGGCCTGCCTCCGGGCCCGCCAAAGGTGCTCCAAATGTCCACTAAAATCCTTTCTGGACCAAGTTCCCGAAATTTACTCAAACGTCCCCTTCAAATTTACCCTAAAGTGGCTCCAATTTACCCAAAGGTTACCCAAAAACCCACTAACATTTCTGAACCAAATTTTGGTCCCAAATTCACCGAAAGTGCCACAAATCTTCTCAAAAGTGCCCCTCATTTACCCAATGATCAATAACAACTTTTCTGGACCAAGTGCCCCAATACACTCAAAAGTGCCCCAAAATCAAGTTCCCGAAAAATACCCAAAGGTGCCACGATTTACCCAGTAGTGCCCCAAATTGACCCAAAAGCGCGCCAAATTTACTCAAAAGTCCCCCAAATTTGACTAAAAGTACCCCTGATTTACCCAAAGGTGGTCCAAATTACCATTAACAGTATTTCTGTACCAAGTGCCCCAAATAAACCCAGTTTAAACCAGTCTAAACCTATAATAAACCATAGAGGGTTTCCAGACATGACAGGTAATGATCCAATGACATATGTGTCCATCTTTTTAACAGAGGACTTCTGGAAGCTCATTACGAGAGAGACTAACCGCTATGCATGTCATTTTTTTTCATCAGGTTTGCCACTGAAACCACAGTCAAGATTTCACCGGTGGTGTGAAGTGTCTGTGCCCGAGATTAAAGCGTTTATGGCCCTATATCTCTCCATGGGACTGGTAGAGAAGCCAGAAGTTGAAGACTATTGGGCAAGGTTTTTGCCCAGACTAAGTAAATGTTTTTGCCTCACATGTACCTAAATACCTGCAAAGTCACCAGAAATAGGCTCATACTCTGGTGTGGGAAGTTTTTATGTCAATTATCTCTAATTAGGTATTTGAGGTGTGAGACATTGTGTGAATGTATGTTAGAACATCGTGTGAATGTAGTATGTCATGGTATAACTGGGCTCAAACAAAGACACGGCTCCAACATTCAGAATTAAGACATGTGACTTGACTCTATCATCACTCATTTCTACTGGAAAAAAATTACAAAGAATCAAACTCTCCACTCTACAAAAACCCAAATCTCAAGAAGCCCCACATTTCCATCACTAACAAACTTTAGTACATACACAAATGAACTCACCCCACTCAATCAGACACTACATGGTTAGACATAGAACAAACACCCATCAAAAACATCAAATTATCAGTCAATCCATATCCATCAAACACCACCCATGTTTCAACGCAATAACAATTTCTCCAGCTCTGACAGCCTGGTGGAAACTACGCCAGATCACTAATTCCATCTAACTTTACCCCACTCTGGAATAACCCAGATTTCTTAAGTAATACAAAACATCTCAACCTTCACACTTGGGCTGAAAACCCTTGGGAGCAATGCATTTTTGAAATACTTACAACTGAAATCAGCCATACTTACAAAAATAGACAAACCCATAGACTTACAGCTTCCCTCAGTTCCAGCTGATGCAATCAGTTGAAAATAATATTTATAAACTAAAATAACTAAACATAATAGGAATGGGGGAAGGGGAGGGTTGGTCATCTATAGTAATAATTTTCAAAATTTTCATTGTAGTAATGATTATAACCAGTCTCTGAATGACCAAAGGACATTGTTTATATTAAGTACATATCTGTGTTGTTGTGGCAAATATTTACAGTCCTGGGTATATTAATTCTGAACACATCACACAAATGTACACACACACACATACACACACACACACACACACACACACACACTCAACTACCTATACAATTTGTTGTTTTTTTATGTTTATACTGTTGTCCTGTTTACTTGTAACTGTAATGTTTGTAATGTCCTTTCTTCTTGTATTTTTTTTTCTTTCTCTCTCACGCAATAATTTATTTTATTTTTTTAAGTAAAAAGGGGATTTGACATCTCAAAATCTAAAAAGCATGTCATTCTGGGATATTGTTAGCATGTTTCACCACTTTATAGCCAGAAGCTTACCTCAGAGGTATACTTCAGACTAGTTTCTGTCTTATTGGTGTTATGTGATTTTTATCTTGATTATTACATACAGCTACATACAACAAATTCCTGTTGAATCTAAAAACAAACACACAGTACTACATTGTCTGTAATTTGTTCATGATGTGACCATCAGGAACTGGCATGGCAGTTAGATCAACCTGAATTACACAGATAAAAGAAATTGTTAAATGTTAATAAAACAAATAATTTTAAAGAAAAGTAATTCTTTTTGATACTTGACTGCAGGTGGAGATAGGTTAAATGCTCTTGTGAGCACTGTCCTACATCTGGTTGAGTGCATCTAATAACAGTACAAAAAAAAAATCACAGAGAGATGAGCTTGCAGCATGAAGAGGATTCCTCATACAGAGGAGGACACCCCCCCTTTTAGAGCCAGCTCCATGAGGAGGACATGAGATCAGATTCCTACTAGGTATACTGCCCGCACGTGTTCTTTATAAAATAAACCTTTATTTATAAAAGTTGTTCATAGTAACAATAAGATCATGCACAGACAGGAAGAAACAGCAAAATGGTGTAAGAAAAAAACAACTAGTGCAAAAAATAATTACAGATAAAAATATATTGCACTTGGTATTCTAGGATAAAGAAATCCTGTTTTAACATTTTAAATTTTCATTATCTTTGATAAATCTATCTGTAAACATTATCTTTTATGCTTATAACATAACTTTTGGAAAACACAAGGCTCTTTAATTTTTAAGTCTGTATCTTTAGTTCAGACCAGAGTCCATCACATGGTCAGCTGAAGTGCTTCTCTCTTAATAATCTTACTGTAAGTGCTCAAGGCAGTCATTTATGGAAAGCCATGGCTTAGTTAATCTCATATGGCATGTTTTTGTTCCATCTGACCGCTGTTTGTTCATGAAGGTAGAGCTCACTCTCTATACCACAACAAACACACAACTTGTTAGTTGGCTTTTATCCCATTGTAAATGTGCCATTATGATTTAAGAGTAGGAAAGTGTTGTGGACAGAGTCCAGCCTAAAAAGCTGAATAAAACACATATAGAAACAGTACAATATGTGCAAATTTCATCTTAAGGCAGAAGGATGTTCTGACCACTGGGCTCCTCACAGTCCCCCAGTGGAGTCAGAGGACAGGATAAAGGATCCAGCATGGCTTTCATCCTTGGTCCATGCTTGTGTGTTCATCAGATATGGGCAATCCCACCTCTGAGCAGTCCAGTCGTATGTGTCCAGAAATGAAATCTGCTCCTCTGTGTCAGCGCGACGGGCATGTGTCAGGCCTCCTCACAAAGGCACACTCCTGTGGAGGCTCAGGATATGGGTCCACCTGGAGCACAGATATAGGCCACACTGAGCAGGAGAAGGCAGAATCTACACATGCTCTGCAGTCTGAGTAACAGCGCTCACACAGTAATACTTGTAGCACAAGTTTTAGCTGACACATGACACAATCTGTCCATCCTGAAATGGCATCCTTCAGTCTAAATGGAAATCGCATTCATTTACAAAGAAAATATCTGACAAACATGCAATGTGTTACTGAACGCAGACAAGTGTATTTTAAAAAATGTGTGTATTTAACGTAATATTTTTTAAAAGCATAAAACTATATTCCACATGTCTTTTCTATTTTGAGAATTATGCTTGTTTACTCCTGCAGCCTGTACATATATGTGCATGAGGGCGTGCTCTGTACCTCATAGTAGAGTGGTGGGGGCAGATATCTGAACTCAGTGATGTAATCTAGTACTGAGGCATGGTCCTCTCCCTCTGAGTCAGGCCTATCACAGGCGCGCAGGCAATCCCTCCTGTGACACTCAGATATCGCCAGATCACTGTAACTCGGTGGAGCTGTCAGAGTATCACACAAACATCAGACATGTACTTACTGTGCCAACGCCAGGGGAGTCATGTACAAGTATGTTTACATACCCTCAGGGCTGTCGCACAGGCCCAGCCAGCTCCAAGAGCTGCAGTTACTGCTGATGCTTGATGAGCGTGAAGCTGAAGCATGAAGAGGGATGGTGCCAATCACTAATGGTAATGAGAGAGACAGGTTCAGCCCCCCAGGAACATCAACATACACCTGAGAACAGACAGACAGGTAGAATTATAGTGAAGAGTTTCTACAGTAAACCAGAGCAGCATCAAGGGAGTAATAATGCATCACTTTATATAGTGCTTTTCTCAACACAACTACATCATTCATTAACACCACAGTCACCCCCGGTGGCGGTAAGCTACTTGTGTAGCCACAGCTGCCCTGGGTCAGATGCGTGGCTGCCAGTCTGCGCTTATGGCCCCTCTGACCACCACCAAACACAAACTAGGCCTGTGCTGTTGTCCCCGACTGCAAGGTGTATATCGGCGAAACGGCCCCATACGTCTGCCACAACTGTCACTAATGGGCACCTTAATCAGACGTTGTGTGATTTCTAAGGGTTTTAATATTGTTAACGAGCGGCCTCGCCCCCAAACCATGACAAACATGGGAAGGGTCTATTTGACTTTTTTGATTTGTCCTTTCTCCTTTCAGTCTATAGGGGGTGCTATAGAGGTAACTGCCATCATATTAGTCAGATGTGTTCAGGGCCGGGGTAATTAGGTATTTCAGGTTTGAGCCTAATCGGGCAAAGTATGTGCACATTAGAGGCTGTCAAATACACCTGACCTCTCAAATTCAATTCAAAATGGCCGACTTCCTGTTGTCTGGTGGGGTCATATTAATATTTTATGTTGGGTAACACTGTGGAGAATCGCTGTAACCAAGTTTCATTGCTCTCTGCCAAAGTAAGTCTGTCCAGGGTCCCATAGGGGTCATAAATATGGGGGCGTTATAGAGGCATTCTTTATTTGACCTCTGTAACATGCCTATGTACATTAACTATAGAATTGCCTGGATCAATGTGCCAAAATTCACGCGATTTCATTTATGTTCAGCAGGATTATTGGCTCAATAAAAGTGCATCAAAACATTAATTTGTGAATTATTTAATTGCCAATAATCGTACAAAAAAGTACCAAACTCAATCCAGTTCTGCATCTTCA
>JAVQKC010031554.1:0-12171 GCA_036025475.1 Philypnodon macrostomus | reverse complement strand
TCAGAGAAGGGTTTTCCTTTGTGACAAAACAAGCTTCTTTGACTCCTCTTTCAAACCACTTGCTTTCTCTAGCCAAGATCTGCACCTCACTGTCTTCAAAGGAATGGCCCGTCTCCTTTAGATGAAGGTGCACTGCTGACTGTGGTCCACTTGAGTTACATCTCCTGTGCTGGTACATTCTCCGCTGTAACGGTTGTTTAGTTTCACCTATGTATAAATCACTACACTCTTCTTTACACTGTACCACATACACCACATTGCTCTGTTTTGTAAATTTTCACATTATTACTTTTAAATGTATAACTGTCTTCACTTTTCATTAACCCATGACTATTATTGTAACAAAACTGTAGTGCCTTTATACTCAAATCCAACATTAGCACCAGTTAGATCAGTAGCAATGTTACCTATAGTTAGCACTTTATCTCACAAAACCTGTTAACCACTTTAGTGCCTTTCTAGATCTCTGGCTATGTCTCTGGACAGGACCAGGGGGTACATTAGGGTTTGGATTTTCAGGCAGTGCAGGAGCATCAAGTGTCATTGTCCTGGGGAGAAGTGTGTGCTTGTTTTGGGAAGGGTGCCAGTTTTGAGGCATTCCATTTGCGTCCATCACTGAGGAGGTAAGTATTTAGAATGTGAATTTTGATGATCCTATGGGAACATCGTCAGGTCTGCGAACACGGACAGTGTCACTCACTTTGTATGTAGGTGATTTTGCTTGCATCTTTTTGTCGGTGTATTCTTTCATCTGTTGTTGTTTTTGTTGAAAAGTCTCTTTGATTTGAACATGCATTTTGGTTTTAGGTGCAACTGGGAGCACGTTCAGTTTGGTGTGAATTTTCCTGTTTCTCAGCAGCTCGAATGGTGTGCCTGTAGTTGCATGAGGTGTGGCTCGATAGTTGTGTACAAACTCAGTCACTGATTCTTTCCATGGTTTGCGACTTCCCTCATTTGTCTGTAAGCACTCTTTCAAAACTCTGTTAAATCTCTCTACAGCACCATTTGCTTTTGGGTAGTACACACTGGATTTCAAGTGTTGTATCTCTCTCTCCCTCAGAAAAACTGCAAATGCATGAGAAGTGAATTGACTGCCATTATCTGAGACAAGGAAGTGTGGGTTGCCCTCCCTACTGAACACTGTGGCCAAAAAGCAAGTTATGACATCTGTAGTGACAGCAGAGGCAAACACAACCTCTGGCCATTTACTGTAATAGTCAATGAGAACAATTGCATAGCGGCAGTCCCATGTTGCATTTTCAAAAGGTCTTGTAATGTCAATAGCAACTTTTTCCCATGGTTTATATGGCCAATCCGCAAGTCCCTCTGGCAGGGCTTTTTTGCATTTGGGCCAACCTGTCACGATCTGCTGGCATAGCAGTGTCAGCTCTGGACAGGTCTCACAGGCGGCAGTGAACTCTGAAAGAGAAATGGCAGACAGTGATACTCTAAAGACAGCAGCAATCATATCAGGTTCATCTGTGATCTCAGTAGCAACAGTCTGTAGTAGCCGGGAGAGACAATGAGCTGTCACGTTTAGATGACCTGGGCGTCATATGTGAAGCAAAGCAGTCGGGCCGACCACCTGGCAATTCGCAGTCCAGCACGGCCAGCGCCTTTTGAGGTGGGTAGGGTTGTAAGTGCCTGGTGATCTGTGCACAGAACAAAACAACGTCCCCAGAGATAGGTCCCCCACCTTTCCACAGCCCAGACGCAGGCAAGTGCTTCACGTTCAACCGTAGAATATTTGCGTTTGGCTGGGGAGAGTGTTCTGGATGCACAAGAAACTACTCTCTTGTCCTGATCGGAATGCAGTTGTGTCAACACAGCACCCAATCCATAGTCAGAAGCATCCGTAGTGAAATAGGTTGGCAAGTCTGGGTCATAGAGAACTAAAGCAGGGCTATCAACTATCAGTCCCTTGAGTGCAGTAAAACTGAATTCAGCTTCCATTGTCCATTTAAAGTTTGTGTCAGTAGACTCTCGGAGTGATGCATGTAGTGGTTCAGCAACCAGGATGCAAGACCCAGGAAAGATCTCAAAGAAGACATCTCGTGTGGAGCAGGGGCATTGATCACTGCACTGATTCTATCCTGGTCAGGGTGGAGTCTATCTTTTGATATGGTGTGACCCAGGTCGTTCATTGGCAACACGCTCGATCAGTTGGTCATGAAACATTTGCTATTTTATGTCGCCAAAATAACAATCTGCAGCTAACTCCCGTAGCGAGGCTAAGTATTGATTTACCGTCTCATCCAATCTCTGTGCTCTTTGACGAAACATGTGTCGTTCGGCAATGACAATCACCTTAGGCACTAAATGTATTTTCAGGGCTGCAACAGCAGTGTCAATGTGTAGAAAAGTCTTTGGCCCTCGGTGCCCAGAGCATGACAGAGGACCGTGCGTTTTCTTGCATCGGGCCTGCTATCCCCCGAAGAGGCTATCACTAGCATGTAGTTGTCGAACATTTTCAACCACGTTGTAAAAGACTTTGCCGGTTCCCCTGGGCAGGGCATGAAAGGAGCAGGTAAAGGCACAGAAATAGCCATCCTTGGCGCCAAAACGGACACGAGACAGATGCACTTCAGACCTCTTATTTCTGCGTTCTCCTTGCACTCTCTCATTCAGCTTGCCTTCATCATGACAGTGTACAATATCTCAACCTATTGGCTACTCAGTGTCATAGCACAACACAAACGCATCCAAGCAGAGGCAGAGAGGGCTGCACTAAATGCGCGCGCTGCGGCGTTAAAGAAAAAGCAAGACTTGGAGAAGTAAGTGGAACAATTGAGAAGAAAACAGGAGCAATTTGAACTGATTGAAATAGCAGCATCTACCGCCAAACTGGTTGTTTTAAGCACTAATGACGGGCGCAGCAGTGCAATAACAAGGGCAACGGAGTCGTATGTAAAAACGGGTGCAAAACCAAAAGGAGATTTTAAACCTCTCAATCCAAATGCAATGTCTTTCAAACCCATGAAATGTATTTGTGAAACTGGAGATTTATGTGTCAATAATATCTATGCACAAGCACTTTCAAAACTGGGTCAACGATCATGTGAGACAGTAAACCAATCAAATGTGGTTTACTCTGAGAGAGTGTTGTACTGCTCTGGAGGAGCGTGAATATATAAATGAGCTTGATATGCTAGCCAATTTGAGAGCTGTTGTCCAAAAACTCCCTTCCAAATTAAGAGAGAGATGGTGAACAAGAGCCAGTGATTTGTTGGAGACCTGTAAACACAGAGCTTGCTTCATGGATATTGTTCTGTTTATTGAAAGGCATGTCCGGATTGTGTCTGACCCCATTTTTGGAGATTTACAGGACAGTAATGTGAGATCAAATAAGGCTGGTATAAGGAACAAATCACCACCAAGAACCAGAATGAAAGGAAACAATTTTGCTACTAGTGATTACAGCTGACCATAGATCTGCTGTTGAACCTACACAAACTGTTATGTCCAAATTGATCAAATCCAAGTGTCTGTATTGTTCAAAGGATCATGGAGTGGAACAGTGCCCTCTGCTGGAGAAGAAGACGCATATAGCGAAAAAGTAAGCTTCTTCAAAGATAAAGGTGTGTGTTTTGGCTGCTTATGCATTGGGCATATAAGCAAGCATTGCAAGAGGCGAATGAGTTGCAAAAAATGTGGTCATAAACATCCTACTGTTCTTCATTTTGATAAAAAACCAAGAGGCACAGACACAAATGCACCAAATACAGACTCATTGGATACACTGTCAATATTACCTGCCCAAATAAAATCAGCAAAGAGTGATAAAACATAAACACATACACCTTTTTAGATCTGGGAAGCACATCCACATTCTGCACAGAGTTCAATGAAAAGATTAAAACCTACCGGAACTAAGGCCAACATTTACCTTCGCACAATGGCCCTGGAACAAAGATTCTCCACGTATGTCCTCAGAGATATGGAGATTGCTGGTCATGGTGTTGACACCCTTCTATGCATTACCTGATGTTTACACTCAGAGGAAAATGCCTGTCTCAATTAAGAACATGATATCACAAGATGAATTGGAAAAGTGGATGTATTTGAACAGTATCTGTATTCCTCAGATCCCAGCTAATGTTGACCTGTTAATTGGAACAAACTCTTCAAAGTTAATGGAACCCTGGGAGGTTGTTCATAGTGTTGGAGAAGGACCATATACTATAAAAACCTTACTAGGATGGGTGATCAATGGGCCGCTGAGAGGAAGCAGCAGTGAGCAGAATGGCTGCTCCGTGGTCACTGTAGAACGGCAGTTGATAAACTTGAAGTTATTAATAAATCAGTATACTCATGACTTTAATGAGTCTTCAGGTGGACAAGAGGAGATGTCATTGCAAGAAAAGAGGTTTATGGATATTGTCACAAGTTCCGTTAAGCTGGAAGATGGTCATTACAAGATGAAACATCCTTTTAAGACTATCACTGTATTCCCAAATAACATCTTTGTAGCGCAACAAAGAATGAGTGGTCTAAAGAAAAGATTTCTGAGGGACAGAGATAAGCTGCCATTGGAGAGGGCCCTTGGTCTTTATTGGTGTGTGGAGAATGATGTCTTCAGGTTTAAACAAGCAGCTAAAGAACAACCACACACAAGAAGAGCCATTCTCTCAGTTGTGAGCTCTGTGGGGTTTTTGGCACTTTTCACACTTACAGCAAAGTTCATACTGAGAGAGTTGTGTCGCATGAAGTATTGCTGGGATGATCTTGTACCTCAAGTCTTGCAGTCGCAGTGGGACCGCTGGGTGGCTGACCTACAGAAGGTGGCAGACATTAAGTTCAGCAGATGTTTTAAGTCAAAGGACTTTGGTCAAGCAGCAAAGATGCAGTTACATCACTTTGCAGATGCGAGCATGGATGGATATGGCATATCAGACAACAAAGTGTTGATGATGTGCATGTTCTGAAGGCAGAACTGTTAAGCATTTTTTTTAGGTTCGCCACTACAGGGCGTGGCTGCTTTGTGAGTAATGTTATGTAGATTCATAATGGTGTCAATGCATGCAGAGTCAATCAGCAGAAGCTGTGTTTGGAGGCAGTTTATGTGGTTTGTTTGAGCGGTGTTTACTATTTAATAAGGATAATTTGTTGATAAGTTTTATTGCTCTGTGCATTTCTGTTTGGTCATTTTATCTAATGGAAAATATGGCTACGCTAAGTTTTACCTGGAGTTGGTGATTTTATCATGTTTAGTTGCCTTCTGTTACATTATTTGAACCTTATAGGTGATTGAAAACATCAGACTGTAGTGATGATAAAGATGGTTTATTTCATTTATTACCAAAGTGGCTTAGGTTATATAGTAAAGGCCTTTGGGCCTAGTAGTTAGGCCTACATGTCAGCATGAGCCTGAACATACATTATGTTGCCTACTAATGTGATTATTTTGTGTTTACATTGAATTGTAATTATTGTTTGTTTGTTTTTTCTGTTTGTAGAACCACACACATACGTGTTTACCCAAATCTGCCAATTAAAGAATCACCTGGCCTGCCATTTGCTGGCAGGTCATACAGGCATTTAACCAGTGTGCACTCTGCGATCACCACCATAGTAAACCGGACACTAATCTTGGAACGCTGCATCACAAAATTGGTCCTTCGAGCCGGATATCAGTGACTACAGAGTGAAAGATGGATTATGACCCCCAGAGAGAAGGTGCACATCCACGGAGGGCTGTGCGACCACCAGGATGGATGACTGATTATGATTTCTGAAAGTTGAAAAAGGGCATCTGGACAAGGTTTTGATTGTTGAAAAGATTTCATCTGCCAGTCCAGCAGACTTCTTCAGTTCTGGTTAGAAAGGTTTGTGAGCTGGGGTTTATAGGCTGATACTTGGGGGAGTGGTATAAACCATTAATATGCTAATGGGCATCCCTATCAATTGCTAATGGTGCTCCTTCTCTCTATTGTTCCATAGTTTCAGCTGAAACTCATCTGTGGTCTGCAGTAAACAAGTCTCAGCTTTTTGTTTTCTTGTTGTTGTTCTTCAGTATTGTTTTGTACACTTTAGGGAGGTTAAATCTGAGACCACCACCTCTGTTCAGAGAAGGGTGGGAGGGAGGCAGGGAGAACAGCGTAAACCATCAAGTGGCAGATGCCAGTAAATCGGCAAGACAGCTTACATTGTGCGGAGGTAAATAAATGAGGATACTGATAAGAGCAGCATTAAATCAACATGGCTGCAATAAAGACAAATAAATGGCTGTAAAAACGTACAGCAGAACAAAACTCGCTACTCTTGTGCATCATCTTGAAGGTTTTTGATTAGACGGTGCAGCAACGCACAGAGCAAGCGCCAAAACAGATCAACCAATCAGGCTGCCCGGAGAACTTTGTACCAGTGGAAGTCTCTGACAATAAGAGGGTCACCAGAGAAGTCGCATCTGGTTTGTGCATTGCTACCATTACATTGAAAATTAGAAATATTCCATCAGTCTTTTATTATTATTAATTTATTTTAAATTTTTTTCATAGCTTTTTGCTTTTAATTGACAGGACAAAGGGAATGTGAAAGGAAATCATAAAAGATAAAGCATAAAGAGACATTTAGCAAAATGTTGTCATCTTGAAAAGTTGAAAACAAAAACTATGAACATTTATTTTTTGCTGGTTGTCAAAATATACAGGACATTATGGAGAATAAGAGGTGTTGAACCCCAGTTAAGTTATAGATCCTCCTACAAAACATTTCTTCTCCTAAACTGGTTTATTAAAAAAAAAAAAAAATACATCAGTTCTTTGCATAATTACCCTACAAACCAGTAGAAGTCTTTTACGTAATTTCATTTAGAATTGACTCTTGACCTCCATTACATCCCTGTGGAAAACTCAATCTCTGCGGAGTCGAGGGTTCTTCTCGCTTTAATAACAGCTAAACACATCAACACTAGCTTTTTCCACATGCCCCCCACCTCAAGCCGTTAGGAGCAGAATAAGAGATGGAAGTTTAATGAAAAGAGGTTTAATAGAAGAGCAAGGCAAAGGTGGCTCAGAGGCTTGCTTCTGTTTAATTCAATGGGATGCTCCTGGTGCCTGAAGAACTGGCCCATTTTAATTGCACAGCTCTCTCATTTATAAAAAGGGGAAGTATGCGGCGATATGGCTTTAATGAATCTAAAAAGCAAGGCAGGCTTTTCAGTATATTTCCCTCACAAGCATAGAAGGACTAATGTGATTGTGCTGCTTAGGCCCACATGTTTTGGCAGAGTGGTTTTACCGGTGACACGGTGACACCAGCCTGAATGTGTTTTTGGAGACAAGAAAAAAGGAGGAGCGATGCCACTGTGTCAATGTGCATTTCACACAAGGAATACAGGCCCTTTCTTATACCTGCACATGTACTATACACAAGAGATACAGCTATTACAAGCCAGTCCCTGACATTAGCTGGTACAATTTGATGATTTTAGGTTCTGATAGGTAGTGGATCTTAATCTAATGAAATTCAGGGGTTATTCTTCAGCTATTCATAAAACAATGTTCAATAACATATGCAAACTAAAAATGCTACCAAAATGTTGAAAAACTGATATTGCTTATCAATGAGAGCGGACTAAAGAGAGCAAAAGTTACACTGTTTCTAGGAGGTCATTGTCTAATAAATAAAATGCAGTATTCAACAGTATTTTTGTTGAATGTCTAATAAAATCACAATGAAAGAAAATTATGTGATGTGTAATGTGTGTCTCTTTATGTCCACTTTTATCCATCTTTCCAGGATGTGATCAATAACCTCATCCTAGCCATAGTTGTTAATCGATAACTCCATCATAGCTTCGGTCAATATCTTTTGATATAACCAAAGCTGCAGCAATCAATCTCACGTGAACTCATGTTAACAGGAGAGGACATACAGGAAAAGCAGCCGCTGCCTTGAACTAGGACTGGGCAATATGGACTCCCGATAGTGATAAGTGGCGATATAAATACGTGGCACTTAGACCCGGCTGCACTAACAAGGTTTAACCAGTTCATTGAATTTAATTTCATCAACTTTAATTCTAATTCTAAATTATGTTAATTCATTTTCTTTTAAACTGTCTTTGAGGGAGAAAAAAAAAAGTTTAACTTTAAGATCATAATTTTACAGTGCAACTGGATGTGTTAATGTATACCTTTATCAGAGACAGCAGACAGACACTGTTACAACTTGTGTAACAATATATACACACTTTTATTTTGAAATGTGCTTTATTTTGAAATAGGCGTTGTAATTCCTGTGCTGCAGCTTGGCAGTGTAAACAAACTAGTGTTACAATAATTATCAATGAAATAGTCAGTGGAAATCTTTTCACTGCGGTTTTGAAAGTTTAGAACAGGATGGATCACATATAATTCATCTTCAGGATAAAATACAAAAAAAAAAAACGACATACCTGACAGAACTCAAGGATGTAGCGGTGAGTTTAAGCTTGTGTGGTTTATGTGCGCTTCAGTGTTATGGGTTAGGTCACAAACTGCAGATGTGTCATTGAGACAAAAAAATCTGAGTTAGAGCTAAGTATCAGAGCAGCCTTCCCCCCTGATTTTAGACTAGTGATAACTCTTGGTGGCTGCTCACTAGCTTGTTTTTTTTTGTTTTAGCTTCTGTTTCAAGCATTTTATGTGAAAGCTTGTCTGCTGTAATTTGTATGTGTTTTCAAGGGAATCGGGGATTACATTTTCTGTGCATTATTATGTATTGTTAAAACTAGGTTTACTAAGTGAATTTGCCACATTTATTTGAATTTAGCACTTTAGCATTTAGCTTAACCCCTAAAACCCAGTACTTTGTCTGGCCTTACTGTATGTAAACTCACACAGAAGTCAGATCTTTGCTGTGAAATTCATTTCGCAATGAAACATGAACATAGGCAGAATATGCTTTACACACAAACTTGGTAAATTTCTGTGGCAACAAACAGTGTAAAACAAAGCAGAGTCAGCTCACCTTGGCCATCTGTGCCTGGACTCCACTGGCTTTCAGCGAGGCCACAGCCTTCTGAGCCGCCGCAGGGCTGTCAAAGTCCACAAAACCATAACCTGCACACACAAGAAAGGAGGATTGTTTAAAGAGATGTGCCAAATAAGTATAGAGGAAGATAAATTACCTCTTGTAAACTCCACAGATGTTGTTAGGCAGACCTATATACAGTACAGTTCATATGTCAAAAAGAAATAACTAATAAATCAAAAATAGGTGTCAAAATGCAGTCAAGTCATCATTAATTTACTGACAGATCTTGCAGATGGTGTCAAATGAAATCCGGGAGGATGTGTCAGGTTCCACTTCAAGTATTATTTTGATTAAGTACCAGCACTAAAAACTGTAAATGAGTGAGAATGAATTCTGTCAAAGTTTGCTTCCTTAAGAAAGACGGAGGTGATTATGAACTGTATCTAAACCACCTTGAAATGTTAAAACTCTGCAGAGGACATAACTTTTTTTTTACATTTATTGGGTGCCACAGCAGATCACCTCCATGTAATCCAATCATCTGCTTCCTCTTTTCTCACACCAACTGACCTCAGGTTTTATTTGCCACACTTTGACGATCTTCAGTTTAACAACTCGAAACAGGCAGAACAAGAAATAGACTTAAAAACTCAAAAGTACAATTCCTGCCTTAAAGTTTCAAGTGAAGCTATTCTATAACTCATTTTGTTGGTATAGCTTAGAAGAGTGAGTTATAAAAAAAAAAACTCTTATGTTATGTTATATGAAAAGAAATTATAAAACAAAGTTAAAATTAGAAGTGATACTCAATCAATATTGATGCTGTATCGATATATTGATTTCACAAATTTAAAATCTAGCAGTACTGTTAGATGTTCTAATTATTAAATTAACTGTATTTTCATCAAAAAGATGATCCATTTGTTGGAAAACAGTTTAAAACCAGTATTAGTTCCTTTTAAAACAGTGATAATATAATAGAAGATAATATATAATAACGTCAATACTTATTGTATTACCCATTTGCCTTCATTATCAACAATAGCCCAATAATAATTATTATATCAATCTATGTCATTGTATATATTATACGGTAGAACGACTATTAGCTAAAGATATGATCATTTATAATGAATGAACGGCTGCAGTTATGTTTTGTGTTAAGTATATTCAAGTTATACAGGGGTGGGATTAAAAAGTTCTAACTCAAGTTATTTTTCGTATCTATCTCTGTTATACTACAATCTGCTCTTGCTCAAAATAAATAAAAAAGAATGAATGAAATGAGTGACATTATAGGTTATCGCGTACAATATCTTGATTATTGCAGTATCGCCATCGTTTATTGTGAACCATGTATCGTGTATTGTATCAAATGTGAGATACCCTGTGATTCCCAGCCCTACTTTTTACAGCATGGCAATTTACCTCTGTAATCCAGCTGTAGACCTATATATACAATAAAAGAGTTTTATCCCTCAATCAGTTCTGTAAATTACACTATTTTAAACAAAAGAGTGAGCTAATGTCGGTGCATGTTGTCCTTTTAATAGTATTACGTTTGTTTTCCTAATGAGTGCAATGCGTTTCTGTGTGGTTGATATGGCACAGTTTCAAAGCCCGGCCGTTTTATCCTTCTGTACTTGATCACTGCTTCAAAGCAAACATACTGTGTATGACCTAATGGTGAAACTATCTCTGCTCATTTTAAATGTATATTGTGGCTTTCTATTCTCAGACATTTTATATCCCATTACCTTGTGAGTGAGGTCATTTCAACCTCTGTACAACTCTAAATCTGTCAGTACATAATGGTGCCCCTATAGCCTATGGTCAATACTATATGCCTTTTCACCAAGAGACAACAAGAAAAATCCTCCCACTAATGCCACGATTAAACTGATTCACTGTCTTGTTTAAAGAAATAAAACATAGAAGGGAATGGGCCTAAGTCAGGGCTTTATCTTTAACAGTGGAGCGATGGCGTGAGAGTATGGGCCGTATTTGTCAAATTGTGGATAAAATGGGGATGTGTTCTAGGCCCAACAGGAAGCACAGAAGGACAAAAAGTCAGAACATACTAAAATCAATCTTCACTTACAGTAACTCACTAAAATGTAGCTTTATTTTCTACAGAAATATAGAAGCTAATGTCTTGGGGAGAGTGTTAAAAATACAGTAAAGTCGCAAGGATTTTAAAATGCAAATTAATGGAAATGGTATCTGTTCGTCAAAATGTATACAAGTGAACTTTTGATGATGACTAGCTTTAGATATTTCTGAATGCTCACTTTGCACCGATGAAAATAAACTACAAAAACACCAGATTTCTGCTATCTACATAAAAACATGAATTCAGACCAGCCTAAAACATTTGCATGGTATGCAAAACAAACAAACTCGGGACACAATATCTTTGATTGTGCAGATTGACGTGCATGTACTTTGTATTTATGCATAGTAGGCACACATGTTTTGAAATAGCAGCTGTACTTATGAGTGGGTGCATGCTAACAGCACAATCAAATAATCCCCATTTCAAAAGCTGCAATCATTACAGTCCGATAAGTAAACAAGTGAACAGTAGAACTACACACGGGACATCTGTTGAGAGTTGGAAGCCATGTTTTCTGATAAACACGAGTTTTCATTGTTCAAAGAGAACATGCAGCATTCACAGCCAGATCTGCTCAGTACACACAAATATTTATACTGCTGCTAATGGCAAAATAATTCACACCAAACACTTCTTACAGAACAACATATAACATATTTAAAACATTCATGAATACATTCAGCCAAGTCTAATGTACTTCTGAACTAGACTGGTTTCAGCTATTTAGGGATATGAAAAGTAGTTGCAGTTTTGTGTTTAATATTAGCAACCTTAAAATTGGGTATCGTTTCTAGTCAACAAAATACATAAAATTACCCAGTAAAAATTGATTAATATTTCAGCCAAATAATGATTTTTCTTTCCTGGTAAAAATTAGTGTTCAAAAAAAGAAAAGATAAAAAAAAAATGCACCAATGCACTTAAGGGGGCAGAGCATAGTTTGTGCACACAGATGTTTCATGTCTTCTGTATATCCTGAACTGAACTAGGCCTGTGCTGTCGTCCCCGACAGCAAGGTGTATATCGGCGAAAACGGCCCCATACGTCTGCCCCGTACGTCTGCCCCGTACGTCTGCCCCGTACGTCTGCCCCATACG
>JAVQKC010031553.1:0-16678 GCA_036025475.1 Philypnodon macrostomus | reverse complement strand
TTTTGTAGTTCTGATTTAGACCTGGTGTAGTTCTGAGTTAGACCTGGTGTAGTTCTGATTTAGACCTTTTGTAGTTCTGATTTAGACCTGGTGTAGTTCTGATTTAGACCTGGTGTAGTTCTGATTTAGACCTTTTGTAGTTCTGATTTAGACCTGGTGTAGTTCTGATTTAGACCTTTTGTAGTTCTGATTTAGACCTGTTGTAGTTCTGATTTAGACCTGTTTAGGTTCTAGTTTCTAGCCAACTTGTGTGTCTGAGAATGAAGTTTATAGTAATGTTGCCAAAGTTACCGACTTTACTCATTCCTGACCTGTCATCCAAATCCATTCATTAGTTTTTGTGTAAACAGGGGGGGACAAGTGCCACCGAAAAACATGACCTCCTTGGCGGAGGTAAATATAAAGTCCAGTAAACTGTTTTGTTTTAACTTAAATAATATTTTGTTGCGCTGATACTGTCCTCCCTATTTTTCATGGTAGAAAGGTACACAGTGTTTCATATCATCCAACACTGATGGGGAAAAACATTACATCATGGTCTGGACTTCCTCAGAGTTGAGAGGGATCCCTTCAGAGGACCTACTAAGTTTGACAGAAGACCACTATATAAAGACCTAAGTAAAAGTAGACTGCAAATCAGAAAGACCTTGTAATTAATCTGATGTTGTTTTTAAATTGAAATTGCTTAAAGTTTTATACCACACCTAGGCATATTTTTTCACATGTCTAGCTTTATGTAAATTTTCTTCAATTCACATATTTTATTAATGGTCTTGAGTGACTAAAGCTTATCCCAGCATATGGACCTTAGAGTCCACTGTGAACAATAGCCAATTAGTCACAAGGCTGACAAATAGACATATACTAACAGACAACCATTCACTGTCACATTCATTCACTAATGGAATCTTTGGATGGTAAGAGTTGTAGAGAACCCATAGTGAAAACAAGGAGAACATGCAGACTCCACTCACAGATGGCTGGCCCAAGTATCAAACAAACCCATGACCTTCTGGCTGAGAGACGCGACCCTCTGCCGCTGTGCACCCTGAGTTTACTTAATCGTTTTCTATAATTACTAATTGCTTTGCCCTCCTGTTGTGTTAGCTTTGTAGTCTTTTTCTTTCCTTCCGCTTTTGACTTCTTTGACTTGATCTACCTCTGGGCATAGCCTGCTCGACAAGCGTGCCCTAATGCACAGCAGCATCCAAACCAGTCAACTATAATGATCAAACTTGTAACTTCAAACCATTACTTTTGCACACTAGCCTTCCTCATGTGATGGAGGTATAGGCCTAATAGGAAGAGATGGGTTGTATGGTTGATGCAAGGCAACGGAGGGAGTGTGAATCAAGTAAAAGTCAGTTTGTTTTTGCAGGCTTCATTTCAGGATCAGGCCAGGCTTCATTTCAGGACTGTTATGTAGGACAGCCCCTGTGTGAGTGGTGATTGTGGAGGGGTATAGAGAAATAGCCAGGACTGGAGTCTGAAGTGATGTGTAGTGTATGCTTGGATAGATATGTCGACTCAAGTTGTACTCAAAAAAGAGCCTTATTAAGGACTGAATAATAATATTTTTTTACTATTATACTACCTCTCTATTGACTACTACAACCAAACATACACGTACTATTATGTGCAGTTATGTTGAGTTTGTTTGTGTATAGTATTTCTGCTCCTTCCCTACAATATATATTTTGTTTTATACACTGTTTACATTATATGGTCTTTGAATTAGAGAGAATTAGAGAGTGTAGGATCTGTAATATTTTGTAAGATTTTATTATTTTCCAACAAAATTATACACACTGTTGCTTTAACCACCAACTACAATAGTCTTCATCCACTAGTGCTGTTGCTATGGAGAACATTTTACTGAATTGGCAGAAAACTCAGTGTGGGGTTTATATTTAGTTTGTGCTGGAATCTTCAAGCTGCACATCATTTGGACATCCGTCAAATTCATGCAGTATTGTTCATTATTGTATGTCTTGAAATTAGATGAAAAATGTCCCTAAATATTGTGGGGTAAACCCCCACCTGAAGATTTCACATTTTTGTTAGATTTATAATGCTGGATCCTTGTCTCATGTAAGAATTTCTATTAATTTATGCCTAACCTAACTTGTATATAGGGCATAGTCATAATATAAGGCCCTTTCTGTCTATCTGTAGGCCACATATCGGCCTATATTTAGTTTTTCCCAGAAATAATTAAATACTGTGGTACAATACTGGAATACTGTGAACAATCCCTTGTAACATGAGACTTTATCAGTGAACAGCCGACTGGTTTTAGACTGTGGTTTTAGTCCCGATTGTCCCGGGACAGGCCTGGCTCATACATTATGGAGCAGAGGTGCACTGTAGGGTTCAGCTAACAGGGGACCCACCTTATTAATTCACAAGGTCTGGGTTTTTACTCCAGGAATAAAATAGTGGTTTCTATTTTGAAGAAAACTGGTAGAGCTTGTTGTACCTAATAAAGTGGCACGTGGTGTGGTCTTTTTTGTCCTTGTGTGTTCTGAGATCTGCAGACATGGATGTAACGAGTGAATGTTGTCTGATGTCTGCTGGCATCAACAAGGCATTTCTCCCACAGTACTACCGCTCACTGGATATTGTCACTTTTTGTAACCATTCTTCGTAACCCCGTGACGTTTATTTATGTGAGTATCCTTGTTGATCGCACATTTTTTTAAATACTCAAAGTGTTCCACCTGACACCAACAACCACACCGTGTTTAATCACCTTTTGTTTCTTCATTATAATGCTTTGTTTGAACTTCAGCAGGTTAGTCTTGAACATGCATGAGTAAATCCACTGGCTTGATGTGAAGGCAGTAAATGTGTCTACCTAATAAAATGGAGAGTGGGTGTATCTCGATCAAATGAGGTCACCAGTATCATATTATCCATTACATAATATTGTATATTGGATGGCAGGATGGTGGTTTATCTGAGTGTAAAAGCCACCATTCTCTACCTTTAGTGATACTTTTGTACCCAGTGTCCCAGCTCTCATTATGGAACACTGTCCTCAATATGACTGTCTTTAAATAACTGCTCCAATAGATTCCCTGCCTCTGACCCAAATGTAGCTGCTCAAGAGGTACCACAGTGCGCCTAATGCTTTTGTGTGATCAAGAAACTCCTCTACTTTGATATTTTGTACTTTCAATCACAAGACTTTTAATGGAGCAATTCCTAGTTTCATCAATAGAGGGCAGTGTTTCACAACTCATGTACTACAACCTAGTTAGTGATGGTAGGGTTAAATTGCAGACTGCAGACAGTTTTTTCACCACCATTGATCAGTGGTTGTAGGCTGCTCACATTTTTCTGTCTCTTCATGCTAAACCAAGACACATTCAGTGATGAGATCAAATTTGTGGAGCTAAACCATGTGAAGATTGCTATTACCTAGAAGCCAAGGCAATGATTTAATTTAAGTTTTGCTACTTTACTGCATTTCTTAACTGTCCAAAAACTTTCCAAGACATTGATACTTCCCAATTTTGATAATCACCTGAAAGTGGCCTTTATCTGTATAATCTAACCTATATTATCTTCTTTTGCTTTTTTGCAGGATTCCCGTGTTGCATTATCATCATCTGATCTGCAAAAGTGAAACTCCTTAACACCCTTTACAAAATGATTCAATATGATGGGATCTGACTGATTTGAGCAACTTCAAAACTTACCCCCAAAAATTGCAACTCTATGGCTTATCATTGACTATTTCACTTTACAAAAACTGTAATTACTGCTGTTGAAAAATGAGTGTTTCCCATGTGGTGGGGTGCGTCCCTGCCAGGGCCAAAACCGGCTCTAGTATGAGACTCTCCTTGCACAGCTCTGGAGACCACAACGGCAATGCTTTCCCTATATCCTCTTCATCATCATCCTCTTCCTCCTCCTTTTTGGGCGAATCTTCTCCTGAATCTCTACGAAGTCTCAACAGCATCAGTCCGGGCCGCACTGACAGCCCGCTGGACTACGACATGCTTGAAGTAACCTTGTTAACAACAGTGGTGACCGATAGTGAAATTAAGGATGTGGTTGTTACGAAGTGGGAACCAGGGGAAGAAGTAGAGAGTGAAAAAAGTGCCGTCGTTTTTGCAGAAATGATCCAAACTACAACAGAGCAATCCAATGATAATTCTGCGTCTTTGTACCTAGACGCCAATAGCAGTGAATTACAACCCGATATATGGAATGAAAACCTTACTCTTGCCTTGTCCGTGACTTCAACGAGTGCTACCACGGGCAAAACGAGCGGCGGCCAGAAAAGACGTGGCTCCTCAACTCCAGATTCGACAACAGAAATGCCTGATGATGATGATGAGGAGGAGGAAGAGGAAGCCTTGTTTTTGTCAGTTAGCTCTGATATGGAAGTGCAAAGAACCACCTTGACAGAACTGATTGCAGCACGTTGGGCAAGCAAAGATAACAATATTGCTGTCCATGACGTGAAAAGTGAAAAAGTAGAGGGTGTAAATTTGGGACAGCATGGGAAAACAGAAAATAAAAAAATAAAAGATGAGGCTGGATGTCAAGGAATAAGCCAAAATAAAAGCAGTAATGATTGTATTCAGACAACCACAGAGATGCCTGTTTCTGATAGCAGCATATATATGTCAGCCACTGCGTCCTCCTCAACCAGTCCCAATGGAGAAAGGCCTACAGCAAGCTTTAGAAGTGAGTTGCCCAAAGCAGCGAAAACCAAACCACGTGCAGTTTCAAAGCCTGTGTCTACCATTGCTGTAAAGTCTCCGGGTGCAGAGGGCAACAGAGTCTCCAAAGTGGACCTGAAAAATGTAAAAGCTAAAGTTGGATCATGGTCGGCTTCTTCTCCAACTAAAACACTCAACCAGGTACTGTGATGTTATTATTGCATGTTTTCATTGTTTGATTAGGCTTTGAACATGGTTGGATAAAAAGATTCATATTCACAGTGGTAAAGTGTAAATACCACAGGACCACCCAGAGCCTTGCACTATAAATCTACATTTATTGAAACTTTTATACTTCACTCTCACAGTTATTTGGTTTTAATATATACACTGTTGCCCATAAAGTTGGAATATTCTTTTACAAAACACATTCCTCTTTTTATTCCTATTTATATACATCAATATTGACCCTATTCCTTCCTTATTATCATTCACCTGCTCCTCAGAGTTTACAGGAAGTAGCCCTGGATCTGACTGAAGTGTGGGACGCCTGGCCTATTGTCAACATCAACAAGTTTGTGGACAGTATGCTGCGACGTCCTGAGGCATTGATCCGTGTCAGGGCCATACTCCATATTACTGACATTTGAAAAAGTCATATTGGACATTCTTCTGCATGAACATGTGTTTTCTGTTTAACTGACCAAGGTTGAAACAAAACCATTATTATGCCTGATTCAGTTTGGTCTGATACACAATTTACAAAGTTTGAGTTTGGTCTCATTTTCACTGAGATATGTTTGGAGGAGATTGATCAATAAAGTATTGATATATGCACTTTATCTATCAAGAATAAATAACATTGTCACAATCATTGCATGAGAAGAGGTAAAAAAAATATTCCAACTTTACAGTGTATATAGCTCATCACAATCACATTTTCTACTGCTTCTCCAAAAGGGTTATGACAATATAAATATGTGGTGCTTATTTAATGTATTAATTAATGTAAACTGTTTAATACTTCTAATGAGGCTAATGGTCTTGTCTTTTGTCCAGTTTTTGCCCACTCTGATTTTATAAGAAGAATGTTTTCACTCCGACTCATACTGTATGCTTAACTGTCAATGTTTTTTATTTCACAGAACAAAATTTCACCTGCCAACGTTAGAAGAATTCCTGTTTTAAAGGAGGACCCTCTTAAAGTTCAGCGTCCACCGCTGAGTCCAATGAAGGTGGCTGTTTTAAGGCCCGTCAGAGGCACCAAGCCCAAGCCCAGTAACCTAAATATGAACAACAGAACCAGGTCTACATCCATCAGCTCTATGGGCTCAGAGGAGGCCCCTAATACGGGCACTCCCAGGAAAGTAAACAACAAACAAGGAACATGTGAAAGGGTGGAGACCAAGCATTCAAACATATCTGTTACTGAAGATAGAAATAGAGATGATTCTGTTCTAGATTCTGCTGCAGAGAAAGCTAAAGATGTTAATAAGGTAAGTACAGAGCATGTGCTAGTATTTACAATACTCCCTCACCTCGGGGTGTTCGCTTAGGTCACTGTTGACACCTAAATATGATGTCATGCTCCCCTTCAAGACCCTAACAATGGTCCAGAAACAGATATGGGATTAAGATACAACATGTTACACAATGCATCAGCTGTGGGTATTGTTATTTAATATGGGATATGTAGCAACACAATAGTGATTATGTTATGCTAGCGTGCAGTTTTTGCGGTCACTAAATGCATGTGGATGTTGACATTGATACTTATGGAAATCCCCATTATACAAAAGGAGGGATTTCTGTTTTAAAATCAGAGTTAAGCGCTTTATTGGCATTTATAGGCGTACAACAAAATTGCATAGATGGTGTGAGTGTTAGTCCTGAGCCCCCACAACTGAGCATGCTGCCACTATTACAACATGTTTTAGTGGTTTTCACTTGAGGGAACCTACACAGACACAGGGAGAATGTGCAAACTCTACACAGAAAGGCCCCATCTGGTCTGGGTAGTGGGTACTAAATTAGTTACATTTAGACAAAGTATATGAATCAAAATCTGAAAATGCTTGGTAACAGTACTTCAGTTGCACTCCTGAAAAGTCACTAGTAAAAATACTGGTCAGAAAATAAATAGTATTATTAATTAAATTCCATCTGTCGACCCTTTTATTTGGCTGTCCCATGAGGGGTTGCTACACCATATCTGACTCCTTTTAACCATATCCTCTGTCTTCACTCAACTAGTTTCATGTGCTCTTCCTCTAGGCCTCCAGTCCGTTTTCTTAGCCTCATCCTTCTCATATATTTACTATCCCTCTTCAGTAACCGTCACATTTTGGACACATCTGGCTTTATCTCCAAAACATCTGACATGAGCTGACCAAATTATGTACTTATTATATCGGCGAAACGACGATATTATGGAATCACGTCGGTGTTCGTCCACGTCCGCATCCGCATATCCTAGCTGTGAATTGCCGGATCAGTTTTCAACATTTGCACACAGGTACATACCATAAAGACAAACTGTATCGATTTGGGTACTTCTTCGATGAATATTAATTCATGATTATTAATTAATTAATAACGGGCCAAAACTCAAAAAGTCTTTGTTGGATCTTTTTCAACTGTTGCACACAGGTACATATCATGAAGATGCAGAACTGGATTGAGTTTGGTACATCTTCGATTAATGACAATTAAGTAATTCACTAATAAATGTTTTGATGCACTTTTATTGAGCCAATCCTGCTGAACATAAACGAAACCGCGTGAATGTTGGCACATTGATCCGGGCAATTGTATACTTCATGTACATAGGCACATTACAGAGTTCAAATAAAGAATGCCTCTATAGCGCCCCCATGTTTATGACCCCTTTGGGACCCTGGACACACTTACTTTGGCAATGAAACTTGGTACAGTGATTCTCCACCTTGGTACAGTGATTCTCCACAGTGTACCCAACATAAAATATTATTATGACCCCACCCTACAACAAATAGGAAGTCGGCCATTTAATTGAATTTGGGAGGTCAGGTATATTTGACAGCCTCTAACTTGCACAGACTTTGCCCGATTAGGCTCAAACCTGAAATACCTAATTACCCCTACAGCCCTGAACAAATCTGACTAATATGATGGCAGTTACCTCTATAGCGCCCCCTATAGACTGAAAGAAGAATGTAGTTTTAGGTAAATGTACAAAATTTGGCAAAAACATTCTTCAAAAAAGTCAAATAGACCCTTCCAATATTTGTCATGGTTTTTGGGTGGGGCAACAATATAAAAACCCTTAGAAATCACACAATGTCTGATTAAGGTGCCTGTCATGCCTGTTGTGGCAGATGTATCCTTTCACTGATATACGCCTTGCTGTCGGGGATGACAGACCTAGTTTATTGCCTGGGGACTGCAGATGGAAGGTAGCTGTAGCTAAATCTGGTGTAAAGCATATTTTATTTTGTAAAAATGAATGTATTTACACATTGTCCCTGTTAAATAAACTAAACTAATCTAAACTAAACTATTCATTTTGGCTTGACTTGGTCTCGCACCTCAACACAAGATGACTCAACTGCAAGTAAGTGACTAAGGACTTGGGCCAATCTTCAGTGACTCAGACCTAAACCTAAACTAAATTGACTGACTTAGTGGACTTACTAATCTCACCTCAACATGACAACTTGACTTGACATTTCAAAACAGTTTCTTACTCGAACTTGGACTTGGACTCCCATTTAAAAAACACAAAAGGCCCCACTTGACACATGGTAGACAATTTGGACTGGAAAAAAGACTCCACTTTACATTCTTTATTTTACATTGTCGCTTCTAACTTGGACTCGCCCCTCAACATGAGATTACTTGAATCATACTCGACTGCAAATACTAGTGACTAATGACTTGGTACACAACTTGACTCGGACTCTACACAGATTTGGACACCAATTTAGAAAACTTAACTTTTCCTATTAACAGACCAAAGTGTGTTGTACCTTGACATGTTTCGTATAAATCAGCTGGCAAGACACGTCACAGTAACATCACATGAAAACATCTGAGGAAGACTACAGTAGAAGTCGAAACATGTCAAGGTGCAACACTCAAACTTTGGTCTGTTAATAGGAAATAATGACTCAACACTTCACAAACACAACACAAAACACAACAAACAACACTGGTGGCAGAGATGTAAGAAGAATTTGATTTGATTTAATGTTTTTTACACATTCTGCTCTTATTAGATTTATGCCATCTGATTACTGTTTTTAATTAAAAAAAAATTTAAATTTAAAAATTAAAATTAAAAACTCCAAGTAAACACTGGTCTCCTGCCATGAGCATTAGTTTAATTGTAGTGTGTATTATGTTAATTTATTTGCATATGTTTTTGCAGACATTAGTCGTCGCCTTGAGCTCACTGTGGAAGTCTGTGGATGAAAATGCTCTATTACACAGTGTTAGAAAGGCTAATATCAGTGTCCTCATGCTGGGGTTATATGTGTCCTATATATATTTAGGCATGTTTGAAGATATGCTATTATATATATATTTTTTTAATATGCAATTTATTTTGTTTTCTCTGTTGCAACGTTCAACAGAAACCACACTTTGCCTTTAAAAGTCCTCTTGAGTAGAACAAGTAGGTTTTTCCGACCATTTCTTCAGTGGTTGTAGGCTGCTCACATCTTTTTTTGTCTCTTTATGCTAATCTTAGGCACACTCAGTGATGTTCAGGTCAGGTTCGTGGAACTAAACTATGTAAGGAACCAAAGGGAATAAACCTTTGCCACAATGCTAAGATACAGTCCAAATTCTGGATCCTGGTGAATATATAATAACTGGCTATAAAAGATTTAGATTAAGTTTTTTTAAGGCTTATCCAAATGCAGTGATAGAATAGATGAATATTAATGAGCTTCCGAAGTGTCTTGTGGAGATAATTTCAACCAAAAATGCCAGCTGTCAGCTTTTATGCATTGGCTCCTCACTTTCGTTTCTTTCTTAAGTTTGAGTTTGGAATGGGGCTACTCTATGGTCCACTTTGGCATGTGGACTAAAACTATTGTATAAGTTGATCAAATGAAGATCTGTTAAAATATACATAAATTTATAGTT
Organism: Philypnodon macrostomus; assembly: GCA_036025475.1. Lineage (NCBI taxonomy): Eukaryota > Metazoa > Chordata > Actinopteri > Gobiiformes > Eleotridae > Philypnodon > Philypnodon macrostomus. The sequence continues at coordinate 6,872 of JAVQKC010031553.1, read as the reverse complement.
TTATGATGTAGTCCATCAGTTAGGATCTTTTATATATTTCCTGCACCTTTTTTACAAGTCACATGGCTGGAGCCTTTCTGAGCTACTTTGGGGGTGAGGTGAGATACAAGCTTATAAAATTATCTTAAAAATAGGTGGTGTTTTAGCATGGTTTAGATAATAATAAAGGTTTTCATATTAGGTGGAAGTGTTTCAAAGACGCTTAACAATTCCATGTAATTATTCATTCACTCCACAGTCACACATGGTGGTGGAAGCGTGGCTGCCATTCTGCTCCTACGGCACCTTCAACCACTACCAAACAATCAACCACATTCATTCATAGGCAATGAGGTTTAAGTGTCTTGCCCTTGGGCCGGGATTAGAACCAGCGACCCTGCACCACTGCACATTGGGTAAGCAAAAGCTTTGCTTGGAATGTATTGAGTCTATTAAGTCTATTATATTTAATACCACCAGTCTAACTGTTACCACCTCTAAACATGTCTTTTTAAAAAACTATAAATCAGTCAAAGGTCTAACTCAGGTCTAAACTACAAGATAATGTGGTAATGAATCATTCAGGAAAATGTATTACAAATAAATACTGAGGAAAAAAATACCACAGCTAAACCAGAACAGTTAAGAAATAAAGTAAATAGACCGGGACTGAGTATACAAGAACTAAACTGCACCCACAATTAAACCAGGCAGGACTAACACAAAAGAGCTTGACAAATTGAGCAATGCTTTGCCATGTGATGCAACTGATATGATTATAATCTAGTGGACAGAGCCCTATAGTTGAAGGCAGTATTTCTCACATAGTCTTGTCTAATAGATTTTCTTGTACCTCCCCCTCTCCTCTAACAATATCCCAGTACCAGTCCCTATCCTGGTCATTATGAGAGGTTTATATCATACTGTGGTGCAGATGTCACATGAGATCAGCTGGAGCGCTCGTTCGCTTAGACAGGCTAACGACAGACTAACCTTCACAAACCTGCTCCAGCACTACGCTTCATTAAGCCTACAGGAGCAGTATCAGGACTATACACATGATATAGACACACACAGTTGTACAGTAAAGAGAGAGGACAATAGAAGCTAGAATTAAAATGTTGAAAAGTAAAAAAGTGTTTGAGTTATACCTTTGCATCAGATGTGATTTTTCAAAAATAGAAGAAAACAAGCCCTGGTTTATTGCCATTAATTGTCAATGGTAACACTATTTTTCATTCCATTTCCATTCACATATGTGTGTGTTCTCTTTCTATTTTCACAAACTTCAATTCAAATTCCATTCAGCACCAAAACTACAGAAGTAATATTTAAAACACAATTTCAGTTAGGTTTGGGATTTACTGTACTAGACATTTACTGTAAAATGTAGCAAGTGCATTTAAGTTAACTTAACATTACATTGTTCACACAAATGTACTAATCGAAATACAGTAAGAACAAATTCATTTAAAACATATAATTCTTTTTTACTTATTTATTGAAATATTTGTGTAACAGCCAAATTTATAAATATGCTATTTCAATATGATCAATTGAATACACCCACACAATATACTTAGTGCCACCTTCTATTGAAGATTCTACTTTTCTTCAATATTAATTCGTTATTATTATTATTATACCAATGTTATATTTCCCAGTGAAGACCCATGGACGTCTTAAAGGTCCTATATTTTGCAAAATTGACTTCTGATCTTTAAACCATGTTCTATAATATCTATAATAAGTAATGTTGTTTCTAGCTCAAATTCATACACAAAGCTGTATTTTGTTTCCTTCAGGTATGTAATTCATTATGTTGAGCTAGAAATTGATTCACCTTGGGATTCACCTGTATGTCATGTAACAAAGTGGGAAAAACCATGAAGTGTTCCTGCCTGCTCCTGCATTGTCAACAAATACACCCAGAGAAGCAGAGTTGCCATCACCCTTTACCAACAAATATCATTGGAGAAGATATGTGTTCAGCTGTGAGGGTGTCAAATGTTTTGTTTATCTCCCAGAAGATGTAAAACATTTTTTGGAAACCCCTGAAAACTGTTACAAATGATTTGGTCCTGTCTTGAAACAGGAACAGGTGATACAGGTGTCTAATCAGAGCGTTTCTCATTGAGTCCAAGTAAAGCGCCACAAAACATCTTGTATTATATAAATATTCTATGTAAAATGGTAACCCACATGTATCCAAAACAGACTGTGAAATGTGGAAAAAAGCATAATATGTGACCTTTGAAGTGGCTTCTATTGTGGTATCTATTGAAAAGATTGCAGCAGCTTGTCTGTGCTCCAGCTAAATTTCACTCTTGTTTTCTTAACAAACCTAATAAAGCATTTAAATGTGAAGAAGATTTTGGATGTGTTGTGGTTGAGAGTGGGTGAAACTGGTCCTAGATGGTTTGGACACAGCTGATGGGTTAAAACCGGTAAGACACAGAGAAGTGAGCTGCATCTGTGCATCACAATCACAGACAGACGGACCCAAAGACAGGCTTTGTTCTGAAAATGTGTCCCAGAGAAATAACAGATTTATACACTACAAGAGCGCTATTGTCTGCTTGAATTCACACATGATGTACCTAGAAACACATTAGCGCAACATGTTTGGAATAATAATAAAAAATGGTGTTTAAAATAGTGTGGTGTTTTTGGAGAGTGGTGAAAATGAAGTTAGTATTTGAAGTATTTGGGGATCTTGACTCACAGATAGATAATGTAGTTTTATTAGCATCGGAAAATAGTCAAGTTTTCCCAATTTTATGTATTACAAATGTTCAAAAATAAATTAAGGTTGAGGCAAATGGATGAGCTCACATTTTAAGGGCATCTATGCAGCACATTGGATGTGATTGGTGAAGAAGTGTGTTCAGCTGTGAGGGTGTCAAGCGTTTGTTATCGAGTCTAAGTTTATATTAGATAAATATTGTGTGTTTGATCTTGTCAAACGTAAAATGGTGACCTAAATGTATACAAAATAGACTGTGACTTGTGCAAAAGAGCATAATATAGGACTTTTAAACGATCTACAGAATGAAAGAAAATAGAATGAACGCTGTCTCCAATTTAAATGGTTGTTACTTATTGAAAAGTCGAGGTGAATGACAACCTTCACCGTTGTCTTATTGAAAGGTGTTTATATTACCAATCACAACCATAATGACACTGTGAAGGAAGTTAAAGTCTTTGGGGTAAACCTTGACCAATCGCTTACCTTTGCAAAACATAGCAACTAAATTGCTGCCAAACTCCGTGAGCAAAACAGCATACTGAAAAAGCTTACAGGGACGAATTGGGGATACTCCAGAGAGGTGCTTCTTACAACCTACAAATCCATTGGTAGATCAGTGCTCAATTATGCATCACCTCCAAATCAAACAGAATGCTGCTCTCAGGACCATCACAAGATGTTTATGCATGACCCCTATTGACATGAAAGTGAGGACCACAATGCAATGCTGAGTATGCCGTTTCTTCTTGGCACACAGCTTCCAGAGCGAAGGACAACCACCATCTCAACCCTTCCCTCAACCAGGACTCGTAACATCAGAGAGACACTGAGGACCCTGTATGGCAGCCGCGGCGGCCATTATGACACATGTCTTTCCTTCCACAGTTATAAAACTGTTTATTGTGTTTTCCCCTTCTGGTGGGTGAAGAAAGCTATGACACCAAAATCGCTAGAAGAAAAGCCCAGTACTGTATCTGTAGTCCCATCTCAGTATCCATTAAGTGACTGTATCTGCCCTCATCAGTCAGTCTAAATAATTGGTTGTTAACTTTGTTGGAGGTACTGAACCCCACCAGTTTCATATGCACATTCACCGAAACCTTCTTAATTGGAATAATAAAATATTATTATTTTTCATATTCAAAACATAGGTATATGTTTTACTGGTGCACAAAATGAACCGTGCACCCTACGGAGGACTTCCTGGTTCCACCACCAGCCCTTCAGATGTCATTTTATTAAGTTGTTATATTTTTCTAGGGGATAAAGTAACCATTTAGATTCCCAATGTGTGGTTTGTTTATCCAAATAATACTTGTTTAGAAATGTATTCCGTCGTGTTGGCTGGATCAGCTGGATCAGATTCGACTGAGAAGAGAGATCACTGTGAGAGTGAGTCTTTCCGGAGGCACAGCGGGTCGCGCGCCAACTAATGAAACTGAAACTTTTACACACATGTTCGAACCCAGTCCACGGCCATTCATTAAAAGATGATTAATTCATTTAATAAATGTAGATTAATTTAACTAATGTTTAATGAAGCTGGTCTCCAGCTTTGTACAGCTGGACACAGAACTTAAGGGTGCATGAACTGAATTGGGACACAGCCTGTGTGTCTTGACCTTCGCCGAACCCCTGAGACTGACTCACCGAACCCCTGTGGTTCGATCGAACCCAGGTTAAGAACCACTGATCTAAATGAAGAGGAGACGTCCAATCAATGTAATGGATCACACTGTCATTAGGTTAATATGCTGTTTTACCAACTCCAGTCATAACCTTCACATACATATATTCTAGTGATGGATGTTACACTGATAACATGAAGGCAATATGGGCGTCAGAGATGTACTCATGTGGAGAGTGTGGAGGTTTGGGTTGTAGTCAATGTGCAAAACATTCACACTCATTTGCAGTATGTGGATAAAACCATCTGGGTCAAAATTCACAGGATGTAAAATTTATTCAGAAGAAATGAAAAAAAAAAAAATGTTGGAGATAAAAAAAAAAGAAACGTTTTTTATGTCGTAATAAGTCAGTAAAAAACAAAAACACCCCACGAAACACACGCCTAACCTTAAAGTGGAACTAAACACCTTGGTCAGATCCATAGTAAACCCACAGCCCAAATTTGAAAAATGCTTCACAATTGGGCAGTGCCTTGAAGAGACAGAGGGGCTGGTGAATGTTTGGGTGAATGTGGTGTGAGCCAATGCTCTCAAAACAACCTCCTAATTCACTACAGGTGTCTTACTGAGACATGAGCCTATCAGAGCCTGAGAGCCTGTGACATCGACATGTACCATGACATATTTTTGACCAATAGGAAAATTGAACTGCAGTAGCCACTGTTTAACCTGAATAGTGTTAATTTTGCTTCAGGGTTTGGTTACTCTTTAATTATTGAATTGCTATAATTTTGTAGTTTTGAATGTTTTTATACCCAAACTGTAAATTAGTATAGCAATTTTGTCCACAGTGTATTGCTATCATCATCATATTGTTGAATCAAGCTTAGTCCCCCCAAAATTTTGGCTGAGGTTATTGCAATGAACTGACGAAAGGAACAGAGATTTTACTAAAACAGTGAACTGGTTAATTACTGTCTCTTTTAATAATGCTATTTATTTTAATACTTTTTCACAGACGTAAATCAAATCAAATAAATACTTTTAATTTAAAATCTTCCAGACATGTTTGGTGATGGCGCTGAGTGAGTTAACAAGGTGGTCGAATTGGACTGACCCTTTTAGAGTGGCGGGATAGAGCGGGGGAAGCCCATGTGACCCCACGAACATGAAGTTTTTTTTGGCCAATTTGGGTATTTGTAACAGAGAAAAAGTCTATAATGTGAAAGTAGAGAATAAACACCACTAATCCGACCATTTTGGAAGTTGTAGGTGACCTGACAGTCAATCACTAAATCTTTTTACAGTGCAGTCAATGGAAAAATCCTTTTTGCGCCGCAGGGGATTTTCTCGCTGCAATGACCAGTACGCATATTGGCATCAAGGCCCTATCCTGATTTTATAATAGATCCATGGGTTAAACCTACAAGATAACCAGGTTTTTTACATATATTTTGTTTTGTGCAGAAAATATTTGCCAAAAAATGGCAGCCTTTGCAATTTGCTAATTGCGACCAGTAAAATTGCTATTTACATTTGATTGCGATTAATTGTGCAGCTCTAATATACAATAAACAAAAATTAATTCAAAACAGAAAACAGTGTTTGTGTAGCGTGAGAGTGACGTGAGCATGTGTTCATTCAGACTTTCATGTTGTTATCAAACACCAAATTAAAAACAGGGTCAGATGTTTGTAGCCTTCAGTTAGCATCAGCTCATCAGTGCTAACAGAGCTAACATGCCCAACTGAACAGGGCTAAGGCTAATCTAATATTCACTGTGAACATATTCGTCACATACATAACATTACTGCTTTGTTTGTAAGGGGCTTTAAAAATTCAAATGCATGCATTCAAATTCAAGAGCAGCTGAATACATTAATGCTGTTCAAGGCTGTGAGAGTCATTTAACTGCAAACCTAAATGTATATCTTAGATCAGGGGTGTACAAATTTTTTTACTGCCGGCCACATTGTCAAAAATGAATACCTCGGAGGGCCACTCTCTAATGTGGCCGACTTCACTTCACCAAAAGTCCCCTTTGGTTGTATATGTTTTCTGGACACAGATGTACAACAGGTTTGTTCACTTATTGTCCCTCTACATTATAACCACACAGAGAAGTGGACAGAGATCTTATTACACAATCAATGCTTTCTTTTAGTTGGATTATCTAGAGACAGAGGCAGTAAAAAGACAATTTGGGCCATATGAGAGGTAAGCCTGAGGGCCACAAAAAATTGCTCTGCGGGCCGCATTTGGCCCCTGGGCCATAGTTTGGACACCCCTGTCTTAGATAGTGGGAAATCTGGCCATTTCTGGAACCGTCCCAAACTTTAGCACCTTTCAAGGGACATTCAAAATTATGTTTATAGTCTCGCCCAGCACTGGCTGCATTAGGCCTGTGCTGTCGTCCCCAACAGCAAGGTGTATATCGGCGAAAACGGCCCACCATACGTCTGCCCCATACGTCTGCTACAACTGTTACCAACGGGCACCTTAATCACTTTTTTGAT
>JAVQKC010031551.1:0-11473 GCA_036025475.1 Philypnodon macrostomus | reverse complement strand
GCGGAAATACAGTCTAGACATTGTTAATGTGGTAAATGACTTTTATAGCTGGAAACGGCTGTTTTTATTGGAATATCTACATAGGGGTACAGATGCCCATTTTCAACAACCATCACTCCTGTGTTCCAATGGCACATTCTGTTAGCTAAATCAAGTTTAAAAGGCTAATTGACCATTTGAAAAGCCTTGTGCAATCATGCTAGCACAGCTGAAAACTGTTGTACCAAAGAACCTATAAAATTGGTCTTCCTTTGGCTTCGATTATAGTCTCAAAATGGCCAGAAAAAAATAACTTTCTACTGAAACTCGTCAGTCTATTCTTGTTCTGCGAAATGAAGGCTATTCCATGAGAGAAATTGCCAAGAAACTGAAGATCTGAAGAAGTGGGAGACCCCGGTGCACAACTGAGCAAGAGGACAAGTACATCAGAGTCTCTAGTTTGAGAAACAGATGCCTCACAGGTCCTCAACTGGCAGCTTCATTAAATGGTACCTGCAAAACACCAGTCTCAACGTCAACAGTGAAGAGATGACTCCATGATGCTGGCCTTCTAGGCAGAGTAGCAAAGAAAAAGCCATATCTGAGACTAGCCAACAAAAGGAAAAGATTAGGATGGGCAAAAGAACACAAACACTGGGCAGAGGAAGATTGGAAAAAGGTGTTATGGACAGATTAATCTAAGTTTGTGTCAAGGGGGTGTCACTGGCTACGTGGACCCAAATGCAAACCCGAGAGGCCAGAAAACAGTAATAGTTCTTTTAATGGATGAACAGAAAAAACTCACAGGTTACAAGCAAAAGTAGAATCCAAACGACTTGTCCATAAACAGGCAAAGGTCCAAAAATACACAGGCAGACAGGCAGGGTCAGGGGCAAGCAGAATCCGGCAACAATAATTCAAAACATAGAAAGGCTGGTTCACTTTGGCTGGGGCACAAAGGCAGGTTGACAACGGGGACAACGGGGAGAACGGGGACAACGGGGACGACCTGGCAGAGTGTAACTGTGGAGAGGTGACTTAAATGCTGGGCTGATTAGCAATGGGAAACAGGTGTGGGAGACAGGTGAGGCTGATTGACTGGAGGGAAACATCAGCGGAGTGGGTGTGGACCGGGGAGGAGACAAGCAGAGGGGAGAACCACATAGTCCCTTGACAACTACAGAGGACGAGGTCTCTGACAGCAGGTCTAAACCAGGTGTTTCTGTTATCTGTATTTATGTTTGGTGCTTTATGTGATACGTGAGCCAGTCTTGAAAGAGGGACCCCCGCAGTGGGTTGTACGGGTCACACAAAAACACAGCTCCAGTCACAAATAACCATCTAATTACTCACTTCACTATCTCAGGAGACTCTGACATAGATCTGTTTAGTATTCCTGTCTTTATAAACAGGTGAAGATGTGTTTCAATGCTCCGTACAGACAGACAGTGGAGTTTCTTTACCCAAATGACACTTCTGAACTCCTCATTGGTTAATGCACCGCCAACAGATGCCAAAAGTTCAGATTTTCCAACTCAGGTGAATCGTCGCTCCTCGTGTGTCCTCGTTCTCCTGGTCCTGTGCCTATCCTACATGCCTTCCCTTCGTCTGCCTCTTCTGCCTGACGCTTATCTCCTCTCTCACCTCTCTCGCTCACGCTAGTCAACATACCTTCACGTAGACTTTACATAGGAATCACTCGCTCCATTCACTCTGCTCGTGTCCAGTGTGAACGTGGCATCGTTGAATCTGCCAAAAACAAAACATAAACCCTAATTGGCATGTTAATTTATGTGCATAATAATGAAACTCAAAGATGCAAAAAGGTTGATTGCATTATTCATTCACTCCACTGCTACAGCTGCCCTGGAAGGGCTCATGGAAGTATGGTCTACATTGCCTCGAACCACCACCAATCACACAACCAGATGTATCCATAGGCATGTGGGTTGCCCAAGGACACAAAAACAGGACATTCTCTGTTTCTTTTACGTCGGGCTTTGCAGCTTTTTCTCTAAAGTACTCCTTGAGCAAAGCCACAATAATTGTTGACTTGATGTGATGTGACATTGTTTCTGGGCTGTCATTTGTGAAGACAGCAGCCTCAGCTTTTAGCCCTAGCTAAAGTGGATGTGAACTGACAGGCTGGTCTTGTGCTTGTGAGCAACTAATTGTACAAGGTGATAGTGGAGACCATACCAAACTCACTGACCTGATGAGACCTGGATCTAAAATACTTCATTCACAACAGAAGTGTCTTCTCACCTGCTCTGCCCAGTCACCCACTGCTGGGCTGAGTTCCATTGCAGTGTGTATAAATATTTATTGTATGAATAATATACTACAGTACACTTTTATAGAGACAGTGCCTCAGGTGTGTTTGGGAGCTCTATCACTTTTTGACATGTTTTGACACACCACTGAGTTAGTGGAGCTATGGAGTACAGTTCAAACATTGGGACTCTTCCATCATGCACTATATTCTCTTATTGTGTTCTACCCAACATCATAATGTGCATTTGAAAAATGTGAATTGAAAATATGCTTTATGGAAACACTAAAAATGTGAATATTTTACAAATAAACGTTTATACGCTTGGTTGAGGTGAATTTCGAAACGTGGAAACACTTTCTTCACATTCAAAATGAGAACTAAAGCAGGTGATTACTGGAGGAGGAGAAGATGCAAAGAGGGGTGCCTTGTCTTCCCATAAGCTCTTATTTTATATTTAATAATGTCATGTCATTTAATCATAATAATGATGTCTCCATGCCTTTGAGCAGTAGCTACAGCCTGCATCTATCGTAAGCTAGTTTTTGAAATAACTTACCCTACAGGCGGTAGGGTAGAAATGTCATTTTATCTGTTCACACCTGACAGTGTGCACCCAGGTCCACACCTGAAAGCCAAACTGTTCCATTACATTAGTGTTTTACTAACTTTAGTTTCTTGTTCTTAAACTTTCTGACTTTACCTGAAGATGTCATTACCATCGTCTTGATTAACATCATTTTCCTGCCCCCATCTCCCATTAACATGTATAGGGCTATAGAATGTCATGATGTCACTTGCAACCCAGCAACCATCTCAGTCTTTGATGTGGATTTGGGTCAGTGAATTAATTACGTACAAACTCTCAAATGGAATAATTAAAAGCTAACATTATGCATGTATGAGACTCATAGAGGAATCATCCTCTTCATGTTGTCATCAGAACTGCCAACTGGAGATACTGAACATGGGCCAAAATACAGTCATAACACAAGACACTGTATTCATATATTTAAATTATTATAATATTTGACTAATGAAGGAAGCTGGACCATTACAGTATTGATGCTGGGGTGTAGGGGTGAGGCAGAGATTAGATTAGATTACATATTGAACATTAGCATCTCAGCAGTGATGTTCAGGCATCACAATCTGGAGACAGGGGACACAACAAAGGAATCACTAATACAAATGTCAGTGTTTAAAAATGGTAAAAGAAGAAAATGAAATAAAAAGTCTGTTGGCAGAACATTGTTTTACAGCACAGTACTAACATGGAAATTGTGTGGTAATAAACAGGTAATAATGTATAGTAATAATATAGTAATATATTATGGTTAATTTCTAGGGAAATTCTATGGAATTACCAACCTTTACCCCTCACTCTAACCCATGCTGTAAATTAAATATTTATGGAATATTTTGAAATAAAACATCACATTATACTCACATTATTCCTGATAGATACTAGGTCTTGATAAATAAACAATGTTTCAACCAATCAGAGCGCTCCTGTCCTGTGGAAGCGTGTGATTGGTTGAAAACAAGTGTGCTATAAAACAAAACCCTTATAATACAGCCCACAGACGGTCTCATTTTAAACACTTACAATGCAGTCCACAGAGGGTATAAGAGTCTAATTTTTTCTCAGATGATTTCTGTTATGCTGTTCTATTGACTGTATAATTATTTTTGCTCAAATACAAAGACAAAATACCAGGGACTGCAGCTTTATTTTGTTAATAATCACTAGATCATCTTATATAGCATTTTTCTGAACACTCAAAGACGTTTTATAGTTCCATTATTTACACACTGGTGGTGGTAAGCTTCTTATTTAGCCACAGCTGCCCTGGGGCAGTCTGATGGAAGCGCGGTTGCCATACCGCACCTGTGGCCCCTCCCACCACCACTAAATCACAGGACCACATTCATACTGTACAATGTGGGTAATGTGGGTTAAGTTATCAGTAGGCACAGTTTTGAGCCGGAATCCAACTGCCAACCCTCTGGTGATAGGAAACCACCTTACCACTGAGCCATGCCACCACAGAAATATTTCCTAGGCATGTAACATTATCTTAATGTTGTTACCAACACTATATATTACAACAGCTGCAGAGACGTGATGTTTTCAGTCAGTGTCTTGATCCTGCCCACTCTCACCCATAATGCTCTACACACTGTCCCTGATGTACATTATGGAAGCGGCGGCCTCTGTGCACTGGACTGTTCTTACCAGTCTCACTCCAGCACACACCACTCCAAACAGTTGAATACAAGCCCTCAGGTGAGCCAAGGCATCAGCCATGGATAACTATGATAAAACTGTGGTAATACAGTTGTTATTGAAGAAACTAAGCTGCAGCTCTTTCTCCTTAGAGTATTTCTAACAAAACTTTACAAAGTCACTTCAAAGTTACGCACACATTTGATTACACTTATAGCCACACACTAGTGGCCATTTTATTAGGTAGACCCCAAGGTACCCCAAGGAAGACCCCAGGGTTTAATCACAATCATATAGAAAAACACAATTTCAACAGTCACAATTAGCAAATCACAAAGGCTGCAATTTTTTAGGCAATATAGTATCCTCTGCACACAAAAAAAGAAGAAAAGAAATCTGCTTTAACCTCTACAAACATGATCTGAATGGCATGTGACTCTTAGAAGTATGTAGAAATTTAACAGTTAATATATTAGTCTTCTTTCAAGTGTTGATGTTTCAAACAGGTTTAAAATGTGCTGTGAACTGAATCTTGGTGACTTATTTTTCAAATCTCATCACAATTGTAATGTGCGTAATGTAACCCACCTGCCTCATTAATCTCAAGCCTGTGCAGACATACCTCATTGACACATGGCATTTCTGCAGCAGAAATGGTGCTCAATAAATATTAGTAATAGTAATAAAAACAAAAAACAGATGATTCATTATTTCAAAGTTGAGTGTTTTTTTCAAATAAACATTTTTTTCTCTCCTTTTTGGCCCTTCTCTTCCCAACAGAAATCCCAGTAGCCATTTCTAACCACTAACAACCACACCACACTGACAAAAGTGTAACATTCACACAAAAAATTATTTAATCGTCTAACTAGAAACATACTTTGCCCAATTAGGCTCAAACCTGAAATACCTAATTACCCCCCTGGCCCTGAACACGTCTGACCAATATGATTGCAGTTACCTCTATAGCGCCCCCATAGACTGAAAGAAGAATGTAGTTTTACGGAAATTTAAATAATTTGGCAAAAACATTCTTCACAAGCATCCAGACAAATCAAAAAAGTAAAATAGACCCTTCCCATGTTTGTCATAATTGCTCATTAACAATATAAAAACCCTTAGAAATCACACAATGTCTGATTAAGGTGCCCGTTAGTGACAGTTGTGGCAGACGTATGGGACCATTTTGGCGATATACACCTTGCTGCCGGGGACGACGGTACAGGCCTAGTTTCTGTGTCCTTTCAGAAGGGACAGGGGTGTGGGATACAAAGCCAAAGTGCATATATTTCAACCATTGCATTCTAATATTCAATGTCTACAAGCTTTAGAATGTTCAAATTGTACATTAATATTCAAGTCAGATCAATCAACAAAATGCCCTTTAGCTGCAAGGTTAGTTTAATACACATTCACATGTTAAAAGTTAAGGTCACTCACAGTTCACATTATACAGTGCCGATCAGTTTCCAACAAGTGATGGATAACTGAGTAGCAAACTCAGAGGAAAATACCATCTGGACTGAAAATTGAAACCAGCATAAGACTCTGTAACTCTGATATAGGGATATGGTTTAGTGAATGAGAGAATGTGTTCTTCAAAGTCTTCACACCAGGGAATTCGAATGATCTGATCAAAACTAATGAGAAGCTATATCTGTTGTCTGTTTCACTACTGTTGAAAAAGAGAATCTTGTGCATCCATCTAACTCTGTTAAAAGAAATAAATGGTCGACCAAAGTCATGCCCTGCACAGTGATTAGTCGACTAAAAGGGGAAGGGGAGGGGTGAAAAAGTCACCTAATATAGCCTAATATGTTAATTTGTTTTGGATTTTTTACATTTGGCAAAATATGTATGCTATAGAATTGAAGTAACCACAGAAAAATAATGGAAGTGTCCCACACACACTCTGCTGCCTAGAGCTGCTCTCTGCTCGCCAAACAGAAGGCAGAAGCAGCATTATGTGCATCTCTGTGAACTCAGTGATAAACCATTAAATGAAGTGATATAGGCTAAAAAATACTTAAATACTAGTTGATATGTACTGGTGTGTCAACAGTCCTTTTGCACAAGAGCAGAGCAGTAATAGGGGTCAAAAACAGGTCAGATAGAGGAATGCTGCTGCAACACGCGCTCTATTGAGTGAATGAAACGTGAGCCGACCAATAAAAAAGGGCGACCAAGACACCACCGACCAATTAGTCGACTAAAGGCTTTCAGCCCTATTTCATTGGTCCATGCGGCTCAGTTGGTAGAGCTGGAATAACTGGAAGTTTGTTTGGTTCGATCTCTCTCTGGACTACAAATATTATATATATTCATTGAACTAGCAAAAGCTTTTTATTTTGTGAACATAGACATGGCAACGTTGGCATTTCCAATCTGTCAGAACGCAACAGGTAAATATACAGGACAGGACATGCAGTAATCCCAGCCTCTCTGTGTCTCTAAAGGTGTGCCACAGAGGTCAATCCTTGGCCCTACTCCTTTATCCATTTACATTAATACAATTTCACAAGCTGTTTGTAAAGGTGCTAAATGCTTTTACAAATCTGGAGTTATCTTTGAATGCAAACAAATAAAAAAAGTCATTTTGTTTAACTGCAAAAGAACTGTTAATTTTTCCAACCTGGACTTTACGACCACCATCTTAGAGCAGGTTAAAGAGTACAAGCACTTAGGAATCTGGTTAGACAGTTCATTGTTCTTCCGTTGAATGTGTATCCTTCTTTTGTTTGATTATGGGGATATAATCACCTTCCTTGTAAAGGAAGCCTTCAAAAACTGGACACAATCGATCACTCTGCCATTTGTTTTGTTACCAATGCCCCCTCCAGGACACACCACTGTCTGCTGTACTCTCAGGTTAATTGGCCCTCACGGCAGTCTTATCACTTGTACTGCTCCTTTGGTACACATCCGCAAGCTCTCTAGAGACGGATCTAACTACAGGATGGAAAGAAGGCTCCATGCGGATCCGTCTGTGAAATCGAACATAGAGTATAAATGAGCCTTAGGATGTGTTGCTGTTGTCACCTTGGATCCATGTCCCTTGAAGACCCTCTAAACTCCTGATAAGGTCAAAAGGTTTCTTGTCATTGATCTTTCAAAAACTGCTGTCTCTGTAATTCCCCCATCTACAGGGGTGGCTAAACTGTATTCCTATTCTTTATAGAATAAATGTAAGAGTGAATGGTTGTCAATGTGTGTTGGTCCTGTGACTAACTAACCACTGTTCAGAGTATTCCCTGTCTAATCTGAAGAATGTGACTGGATACGGATGCGTGTCAATTTACACTCACTGGCCATTTTCTTAGGCAAACGTACTGTGGCAAAATGCCTTGTTGATTCCAGAGGTCAGAGAATGATTTGAGATAATAGAAAGCAAACATTAGCTAAAATAACCACTTGTAAAAGAATCATAAAAGTATATTTCTTCATTTTACTCAAAAGGAATATCTTCTATTTGCACTTTTTCAATGATTCAAATTGTCAGAGTTACACACTCCTTTACACCCACGAAGAATGTGGAGAAAAGTAGAGAGAAAATACATTAAACAAATATGCCCCTTACCCACAGCAACCCCCTGTTCTGAGGATAGTGCATCAGTTACTAATCAAAAGGCCCTCCACAACAGCCCCCGATATGAATGTGGCCATAGGAAAGGAAATAATTGCCCATTCCTGCCCTTATATGCCTGTTATTCCCAGAACGGACATTCACTTGGTTGATACTTCCTTTATCTATCCAGACGAATCTATCAGAAAAATGAAATTAAAGTTGTTGTTTATTTTTCAAATTCACAGCATATTCACAGCTATTATTATTTTTTAGTTTAAAGAATTAACGGGCAATTCCAGACTGGTTTGACCTGGTTTGTGTGAGACTGTGATAGGTTTTTTTTTTCAATAAATCAGGTAGTGCAGCTTTAATTAGAAGACAAATTAAAGCCACAAGCGGCGTCAAACGGCCCTCGCTCTCCGCGACCCCCCCGCATGAGCTTGGCCCATTGACTTTGTTCATTCTGAATTATTTTAATTATGCCGGATTGCTAGCACATACCTATATGGTAGATTTGTGGTCTATAGCACAACAGTGCTGGGCAATCTGTTTCAGTGCGCTGAAAGGTGTGTGGAATGGGGGCGCTATCGCGTCCACCATGTTATGTTGTGTTTCTACTGTCTGGACGATGGGGGCGCTATTGCACCCGTGGGGGGCTACAAGAAAAAAGGTTGGGAACCACTGCTCTGGAAGATGGGGGTCCTATCGAGCACACTGTGTCATGTTGTGTTTACACTCTCTGGAGGATAAGGGCGCTATCGCGCACACTGTATCATGGTTTGTTTTATTGCCTAACTGTGGCAGAGGTGAGACCATGTTGCCCATGATACCCTTATAAAAGCTATGGAGTGTCACACCACACTGAGTCCTATAGGATTACATTGTATACATTGGCCATTGTATTAATATGGTGGATTGTGGCCCATTAAAAAAATCAGTTTTTGCATGTGTGAGTTACAGGCTAAAAACATGTTTAGAAGCCCCATTGGAATGACATGGAGCATTTCGGTCACGTTTTTGGCAAAACCGTAAAAAATAGGGCATAGATGTGGTTGGCTTTTTTGATCGGAGTACATTTCCGAAAAAAAATGTTTCATCCTCCATTGTAAAGTTTGATTGATTATACAGGGGGCGCTAGTGTGCCGACTTCAAATTTTTTTCAACTCATATGGGTTCTGGCTGGGCTAATGAAAAAATTATTAAAGTTATAGCCAAATCGGGCCATGCATGCCTGTGTTATTGCAAATTGAATATTGTTGTTTTCGTAAAATTTTGCGTGAATTTTGAAGGTCTGTTGCTCGGAAACCATAAAATGTTTTTGAATAAATTGTATAACTTTTAAAGCTCCATGTCTCTAGATCATGTTGACCAAACTTGAGCTCAATTGGAATAAAACCTATGAGGAGATAGATTTTGCATAACGTGTACGAAAAGCATGACTCAGTACTTTTGTGCAATTTTGGCATTTTGGCCCTATATAGACGGCGTCCCGTAGGTTAAAGAATATAGTCGTAATGAATTTTTTTGTTTGTTTGCACCTGAACAATGTGTGTACTGAACGGTGTGGGTCTACGCCAAAATTCATGTTTTGCCGAACCCCATAGGCGTAATGTATTTTGAAATTTGCAGGTGGCGATGTCGCGCCACTTTTTTTGTGACCTACAAATAGAAATATACATAACGCAATTTCACGCACTTCTGAATTTTGGGCAAAAATTTGTGAGTTTTCGTGCATGTTCAGGGGGTAAAAATTGAGCCCAAATAATATTATTTTGAGCAAAAACAATATAGGCCTTTTTCTAGTATCAACAAAATATATATTTTTGGAAAGCTCTCACTCATCCTTACGCGTTTATGAGGTCCCTGGTCACTTTCAAGTGTTTCAAATGCCTCCCACCATTGACTTCCATTGAGTGTGTGCGATTAGAATTATGCCCCTTCATTACCATATACCTATTGTATGTGTTGGTGAGAGGGGCGGCACGCTGAATTTCCTTTTAGCGCCCTGCTTAGCAGATTGTTGTGTGCACACCGGCTGCATCTGCATCTCCTTCATTCTAGAAAGTGTAGTGAAAGTGAAATGACTGTAAATTAGCCCTAGCACTAGACGGTTAGCTGTTTAATTTGAAGTAGCATTTAGAAAAAAAAAAATGCATTGAGCTAATAGCTAAATAAGATTCATTCATTCATCTTCAGCCGAGAGACAGTCCCTCCAGCGTGTACTGGGTCTTCCCTGGCAGGACGTGACTGAAACACCGCCCCAGGGAGGCATCCAAGGGTCATCCAAAACAGATGCCTGAGCCACCTCAACTGGTTCCTCTCGATTGCGAAGGAGCAGCGGCTCTACTCCGAGCTCCTCTCGAGTGACCGAGCTTCTCACCCTATCTCTAAGGGAGCGCCTGGCCACCCTGTGTGGTGAAATTCATTTCAGCCGCTTGTATTCACGATCATGTCCTTTCGGTCATTACCCAAAGCTCATGGCCATAGGTGACGGTAGGAACATAGTTTGTATATTGATACCTTCGCCTTTTGGCTCAGCTCCGTGTCCAGTACACCGACCACATCGCTGCAGAGACTACACCATCCTTCCTTCACTCATTACAAGAACTTTTCCACTTGAGACGGGACTTCTCCACCAACCCGGAGAGGGCAAGCCACCCTTTTCCAGTCGAGAACCATGGCCTTGGAGTTCCTGATTCTCATCCCAGCTGCTCCACACTCGGCTGCAAACCGCCCTAGTGCATGCTGAAGGTCCTGGTTTGAAGAAGCCAACAGGACAACACCATCTGCAAAAAGCAAAGAGAATATCCTGTGCTTCCCAAACAGGACTCTGCGCCTAGAAATTCAATCCATAAAAACTAGGGGCCAAAATAATATTTTATGTTGGGTACACTGTTGAGAATCACTGTACCAAGTTTCATTGTTCTCTGCCAAAGTAAGTGTGACCAGAGTCCCATAGGGGTCAAAAACATGGGGGCGCAATTGAGGCATTCTTTATTTGACCTCTGTAATTTGCTGTTGTGCATTAACTATACAATTGCCCGGATGACTATGCGAAAATTCATGCAATTTTGTTTATGTTCAACAGGATTATTGGCTCAATTAACGTGCTTCAGGGCATTAATTAGTTAATTAACTAGGCCTGTGCTGTCGTCCCCAACAGCATGGTGTATATCGGCGAAACGGCCCCATACGTCTGCCACAACTATCACCAACGGGCACCTTAATCAGACATTGTGTAATTTCTAAGGGTTTTTATATTGTTAACAAGCAATTAAGAAGCCTCGCCCCCAAACCATGACAAACACGGGAAGGGTCTATTTGACTTTTTTGATTTGTCTGGATGTTTGTGAAGAATGTTTCTGCCAAATTTTGTTAAATTCCCTAAAACTACATTCTTCTTTCAGTCTATAGGGGGCACAATAGA
>JAVQKC010031544.1:0-10918 GCA_036025475.1 Philypnodon macrostomus | reverse complement strand
ACTGTCCCTTCACCTGTCACCTGTTCACCACCGTCCCTTCACCTGTCACTTGTTCACCACTGTCCCTTCACCTGTCACCGGTTCACCACTGTCCCTCCACCTGTCACCTGTTCACCATTGTACCTTCACATCTCACCTGTTTACCACTGTACCTTCACCTGTCACCTGTTCACCATTGTCCCTTCACCTGTCACCTGTTCACCACTGTCCCTTCACCTGTCACCTGTTCACCACGTGCCATGTTATTCACGTCACCTGTCAGTCTTCATAACAGCTCCTAGCTACTTAAAATGCATACTTCTAAACTAACTTGGGAAATGCGTCAGTTATGGTGACGATACTAAACCATTACTCAACATAACTCTCATTCTTGCTGTTTTTAACTGAAGTTTCGTTTTGACTTTTATGCGAATACCAAATGACAGAGACAAAAAGAGTTGTCATTTTAACCACAGAGCAGAATAATAGATAAATCTTAACTCAGGTCATTTCAACAAAACAAAATGAAATGTACCTTAGTGAGCTTCCTTCCTTTTTGTGGCTGTGGGCTGGTGTTAAAGTGAATGATTACTTCACTGTGGTTGAGTAAATGTTATAGAGACAGGAAGTGCCTAGGTTGAGACACTTTGCTTTGCAGAAATTTGTTGGTTCAAATCCCACTCAAGCCAGTTTATTCAGTTGATGTTTCATTAGGCAAGACTCCATTCCCTAACGTATGAATGTGTTTGATTGTATAGCCATCTGTTTGGTTGTAACGATGACATGGTTTGACTGCCACATCTCTGTCAGTCTGCAGTCTGAGACGGCTGTGGCTACAGAGATGTTTTACCACCACCAGTGTGTGATTGTTGAATGAATTGAACAAATAATGGACTTAATTCCATTCCTTTTCTGTTTGTCTTGGTTGGGGTTATAATTTAACCCTGGGTTAGTCTTCGTTAAGTCTTGTTTTGGCCTTATTTAGTTATATATTTTTGTCTGCATTAATACCTAGACTTATTTTATTACTATGTTTATTCCTGGTTTGAAAATGTCTGAGAACTATTACACTATTCTCTTTGCTAATGCAAATGCCCATACATGAAAGAAATTGGAAAAAATACCATCAATGGAAACCAATTTTTTAATAAAAGGGCTATGAAAGTTTTATTTGTCCGTAGCTGCCAGTTCTGACAATCTCTAAAAAAACAGGATTCAAAATTAAATGACAAAAGTACTTTATCAGATCCAAAAATGTTTTAGTAAAAAAATGTCTTTGCTACACATTCACATGTTTAATGCTGCAAATATAAAAAAAAGATCCAAAATGTACAGATCACAAACAACATAACTGCTTTACAATCACACACAAAACTTACAAATATGGCTATATTTGGCAAAAAAAAAAAAAATCTAGATGTTTTTGGTTCCTTTATACAGCCATCTTTGATTTGAACTGCATCCCCCCTTAACAAATATATATTTTTTAACAATTTATGGCTTTAAATTTGACAAAACCTGGACGGACATTGAAGAGATATAATATGCAGGATTGGCATTTCAGATTTATCTAGTTAATCTGATAGTGATAGGCCTTTTGTAAAATAGTGCATTACAAACAGCATCACAGTGGCGACAGGAATAATGCTGAGGTAAATGAGAAACACCGCCCTCTGGTGGATTTATACTATATTCACCTTTTTGTGTGAGTTGATGGGAAGCTGTGGGAATATAAACACAATGTAATGTATACTGAGACAAGATGGCCCCTTTTAGCTTCATAATTAGTGGCTTTACTAAATCATTTTGGACTTTTTTTTTATGTGAGCAGAATATTTTTGTCAATATTTTGAGTAAAATTTCAAAAGGATAACTCTTAAAAACTGTTATCCTCATTGCATGCATGTTTGTTACTTAAATCTGTTTGTTCAGGCTAGACAGAGGAGCTTAATTAACACTGGTTGTCTGTTCGGTGCAACTTTTGTTCGTACTGTCAGGTGTCCTGGAGCAAGACACTAAATCCTGAACACTGGTGATTGATTGAGACACAGATCATTCTTCAAGAAAATGACATCAAATATATTCAGTTGATATTGCCTTGCAATTACGTGTATGTCGTGTTTAGAGCCGGCAAACAGTATGAGTGAAAGAGGCACTGTACAGAAGTTTATAATTAGGGCAGCTAAATGAATTGCAATCGAATCGAAAAGGCTGCAATTTTTTTGGGCAATGTAAAACCCTCTGAACAAAACTAAATATATATTTTTAAAAAACAGGTGACCTTGTTGGTTTAACCTCTGCAAACATGTTCTGGAAGGCATGTGATTCTTGTGGAAGTTTAACAGTTACATTTTGGTTGCTTCCAGACAGGTTTAAAATGAATCTCGATTTTAAAAACATTACAAATATAATCGCAGTAATTGTCATTAAAAAATGAAAAATCAATCACAATTAGATATAACTGTTTTGATCATGGGTCACATCTTAGCTTCTCTTATGTGAATGTATTTTGTGCAATTAAAATATTAGGCACAGTCCCTGTGGCTTTTGCTTGGAGGTTGATTTAAAATAAATCCTGCAAATTCTCCAAACTCCATGAGTCGAGGCCTGAGTAGAAGTTCTTTGGTCTTCAGTGTGTTCCCACACTCAGTCTCTGTATTGTAGTTTATTATAGATTATGATGTTGTAGTCTGGTGTATGTATGTCTTGAGTCGTAGAGTATCCTCCACTGAGATCCTGTCGTGGTAAAAACTCAGCCCAGTGAGGAGCTCCACGTCTCGGACCCTCGCTGTATGGCGCATCAGCCAGTCCTCCACCCACAGATATGAAGTAGACTGGAGGGAGAAGAGAGTTGCAATGTATTTGTCTTCCAAATCCAACTAAAAGAAAGCATCCAAACAAGATATCTGGCCACGTTTCTGTGTGGTTATAATATAGCGGGACACTAAGTGAAAAAACCTAATGAACATATGTGTCCAGAAAACTGATACAACTGAAGGACTTTTGGTGAAGACAAATCAGTCATGTCAGAGAGTGGCATTAATGTTTGACAATGTGGCCCTCAGTAAAGACAGTTGGGACACCCCTGGATTAGACTGATATTATAATATATTTGTTACTTACAGGACATATGTCGCTGTAGTCCGGTTTATGAGGGATTATAAAGGCTCTGACCCTAAGTGGACCAGTACAGTTCAGAGGACTGAGGCCGGAGGAACCACAGCTCGTCAGGACCAGGAAGAAGTGAGTCGGGACAGGAGCTTGCTGACTGAGGAGAGACAGGTGCATTAGTCAAGGCTATGTATACTGAAAATAAAAGTTCTTCATTTATAACTTCATTCATTCATTTATTTATCTGTAACTGCTCTCTTATTAAATCATTATCACAATTGACAACACACAAAAGTAGAGCTTCACCAATCACTCCCAAATCGAATCAATTGTTCCTTGTGTCATTCCTGACCTTCCCTGAAATTTTCATCCAAATCTGTCCAGTAGTTTTTAAAGTTGCAAACTGGAGCGAAAACTTTACCCCCTTGGCGGAGGTAGGCCAATCTCAGTCAAGCCAACAATTGCAAAGAACCAAAGTGAGAAGCCATTTTGATTCCATGAATTATCCCTGTTCAAATTGATATCTGACGTTGTGACCACAGTAACTTACTCTACAATAGCTGTCGGTTTGTCCACGTTTCCATCGTAGTCTTGATCAAACACAGGTCCACTGATGACGTTCACTCCGTTCAGCTGCTGGGAGTACTTTGGTAGCAGTACGTCATGGAAGTGGCTCCAAACAGCTGCAGAAACACAATAATAAAGTAAGTATGAACACAGAATACTCAATAGAAAAACAATAGTAATAATAATAATAAAAAACACAATAAATAATACCAATTGAAGCATAATTGTTAAAAGAGGCTTGTACTTAGTTGTGTGTGTTATTACTGGTCCTATTAGCAACCATAGCACATTGCTCCTGTCTGCTATGCATCATGGAAAAATCACAAAATGTTTTACTGAACATACCCATTATACCAAATACACTGCTCCAGAAAATAAAGGGAACACTAAAATAACACATCCTAGATCTGAATGAATGAAATATTCCTATTAAACACTTTGTTCTTTACATAGTTGAATGTGCTGACAACAAAATTGCAAAGGTCTGGGGAATGGGCGGGCCAGTCCATAGCATCAATGCCTTTGTCTTGCAGGAACTGCTGACCCACTCCAGCCACATGAGTTCTAGCATTGTCTTGCATTAGGAGGAACCCAGGGCCAACTGCACCAGCATATGGTCATACAAGGGGTCTGAGGATCTTATCTCGGTACCTAATGGCAGTCAGGCTACCTCTGGCGAGCACATGGAGGGCAGTGCGCTCCCCCAAAGAAATGCCACACCACACTATTACTGACCTACTGCTAAACCGGTCATGCTGGAGGATGTTGCAGGCAGCAGAACATTCTCCAAGGCGTCTCCAGACTGTCACGTCTGTCACGTGCTCAGTGTGAACCTGATTTCATCTGTGTCAAATTTGCCAATATTGGTGTTCTCTGGCAAATGCCAAACGTCCTGCGCGGTGTTGGGCTGTAAGCACAACCCCCACCTGTGGACGTCGGGCCCTCATATCACCCTCATGGAGTCTGTTTCTGAGAGTTTGAGCAAACACATGCACATTTGTGGCCTGCTGAAGGTCATTTTGCAGGGCTCTGGCAGTGCTCCTCCTTCTCCTCCTTGCACAGAGGTAGTGGTCCTGCTGCTGGGTTGTTGCCCTCCTACAGCCTCATCCACGTCTCCTGATGTACTGGCCTGTCTCCTGGTAGCGCCTCCATGCTCTGGACACTACGCTGACAGACACAGCAAACCTTCTTGCCACAGCTTGCATTGATGTGCCATCCTGGATGAGCTGCACTACCTGAGCCACTTGTGTGGGTTGTAGACTCAGTCTCATGCTACCACTAGATTAGCATTCAAAAGTGACCAAAACATCATATGAACTGAGAAGTGGTCTGTGGTCACCACCTGCAGAACCACTCCTTTATTGGGGGTGTCTTGCTATTTGCCTTTAATTTCCACCTATTGTCTATTCCATTTGAACAACAGCATGAACTTGATTGTCAATCAGTGTTGCAATCAGTAGACAGTTTGATTTCACAGAAGTGTGATTGACTTGGTGTTACATTGTGTTGTCTAAGTGTTCCCATTATTTTTTTGAGCACTGTATAAGAAGACAGTGTACTATGCCATAGAGACCACAAGAGGGCAGCATGGTTTAATATATAACAATATACTTCTTTGTCCCAAGATTACTGAAATGGCTGTTTATTTAGTCCCCAAAAGCTATTATACAAGTCTGGACTAAACCAAGATCTCACACATGCCTGAGATTCTGCTGAGCAATGCTGGCTTATATATTTAGGTGGCTCTCTGAATCATAGTAAATAAAGGCAGACGACGGAGGTTGAAACAGGAAATGGCAGAAGTCCCAAAAAGACAGACATTTTACACCAGAGGAAACCACAAATACGTCAAAATGATTCTTCTTCTATGTACAGTATTTTTTAGTGCCCAGGGTCCAATTATTTGTTTGATTCTCATTCTCGGGGTTGTGCTGTGACAACCCGGTAACTATGGGCCTTAGGCAAAGTACACCCTGGACAATGCCCAGACGGAAAACCATTCACTTCCATATTAATTTGCTATGGGCTGTTTAGAGTTACCAATCCACCTAAGATACTTGTCTTTGGAAGGTACGAGGAAGAGGAGAGAACCCACAGGTGCACAGCAAGGACACGCAGACTCAACACAGAGAGATTGTGTGGTGGCCTGAGAATTAAACCCCCACCACCTAGTGCTTTACAGATAATTAGCTGCAATCCCTGGAAGAAACGGCCAACTCCAGATGTCCCAGAAAAATCATCCAATACACTTTTATCTCTGGGCATTGAAAACATGCTGATGACACTGATGATGTCATTGAAAACAAAGCCTCTCATTCATAATTTTTATAGACATTTCCAAGACCAAGACCAAGGTAAGAATCATGGTATTAAACACTTGCACTGCTAAATCTGGTCCCAGCAAATTTGGATTCTCTGGCAACAAGTAGTCACTACTAAAGCATACATTTGTGATTCACCATTGTATTTCTTGGAAAATCCCTCCCTCCGTAGACCTGTTTAAGTGATTAACTGATGCATCATGCAGTTTACAGACATGGCTGAATAGTTGAGGGTTGGACTCACCTTTGAAAGCAGGGAACATTGGAGCCATGTTAGTGTTGAGAAGAGAGTCTGTCTGTGGTCCGCTGGAGTTCAGATCTGAGAGAGGGAGATTCATTTATGGTCATTTGATATTGGCATATTGTTACAAATACATGAGTGTATATTAGGGCTTCTATACCAGTGGTTACTAGCCTGGTATACTAGCCCCTTCTACTTTATTAAAAGTTTATTTTGCTCATAACGGATCATTTCTTAGCAATTTTTGCGACTGGACCAATCACAGGATGTGTGTGTGTGTGTGTGTGGTGTTTGTGTGTGTGTGTGTGTGTGTGTGTGTCTTCTTAGAATCATGTCTGGTGTGTCTATACTATACATTGATAAACCCCGCCCTGGAAATTTAATGCAATCACCAAGAGACCAGGTTGACATCTTTGTATAGACTTGCAAAAGAGTTAGTCACGGCTGGGCAGGCTAAGTGGATGACACATTTTTACAAGAACCACAAGTGCCAAAATGATTTAGCTTTTCAAGTGCCATTTTTTAAAAACTACAATGAACCCAAGGACCCCATTACAGACACAGGATACCAACTTTCCCCTGAAATAACCCCAGACCTAACATCCCAGGAAGAATTAACCACATATGGAGTCTATTATAGTCATTAAAGTTAAAATAGTCATTAGCTTCATTACTTCCTGTTCCTACAAAGGCTCAGAAAGGACAAACTTATTCTACATATCCACTTGCACGTGATTAGAAATCTAGATTTTTTTTTGACACATGTACATAGCAGTGGTTCTCAAGCTAAGGTACGGTTCGTATTGATGGTACTCAGGAGTCTTCTGTAGTCTTGATTCAAGCCAGTATTGTCCTTGAGCTCTATATATCAGTCTAACCACCGAAATTACACTGAATAAAAATTAAACGTGATGATTGTCCAAGTAAAAAAAACATTATGATTGCCTTGAGACTTTGAGATTCTGCTACTGTTTAGTTCTTTTAACAACTCTTGGGGAAACTCAGAGAGATAGATCGATAGAGAGACTAGCAACCATTTAAACTGTTATGGGCCCCTTCTAACATTCTGGAAGCACATTCCTTGCTCTTGACACCTGCTATTGTCACCTGTGGTCTATACAATCCATATCGCTACAATACCTCTGAATGTATTAAGGCAGCCCAGGACCCTCCACTCTGCAGTTTTCCATAAGAATGTAGCTTTAGAATCAAGTCAGCTCCAATTGGACACCGTTAGTTCTGATTTAATCCTGGATTAGATTTTGTTAACGGTTAATGGTGTAGTCTGTAAGTTTCCTAAAATAAGAAAATGTTAAAAAATAAAACTAGAAAATGCCTAAAATTGACTATCTGACCACGTTCTATGATGCAAAGGTCGTCTGTAGAGGTCAGGGGAGGGACTAAAGTAAAATAATAATTATGACAGATTACCAACAATTTTTCATTTTAGGAAACCTAATTTAGGATCTTGTTTTGTCCCGATTTAGTTTAGCTGCAGACTGGGTTCCTCCTGGTTCACTATAATGGGATCTTTAGCCCTGGTTTAGACCTGCTTTAGATCTGGTATAGTAATGGTTTAGACCTGTTTGATTTCGAGCGGTCTTAGTAACCACTCACTTGGAGGATGTAACAGCCCATATAACAGACTGTTGCTCCCTCTGTATCGGGCACAGCTCTGAGTTTGTGAGGGGGCAACTCGGACGTCAGCACGGACACATCCCTTCAAATCTGAGTTCATGGGCTGGACTCCAACCTGAAATATAAAATCATTGGATAATTAAAAAAAAACATTTTGGTTGATATTATATTATTTTAATTGTATTTAATTTTAATTTATTGCATGAACACTGAACATTTAATTTATAATAAAAAAGTATGGGGTGTTGGAGGTCATTGAGTGTTTAAGTTGTGTAAGCAATCTGAAGAGTCGGTCAGGTCCATGGTCAGGACGCAGAGAAATGCCATGAATTCTGCTGTTTTTATAGGGCTGTTATACTGTCAATGGTTATTTTGGAAAGCTAAAACAATGTTAGAGCTGCCAGACTCAATTTGAGAAAGCTGTGTTTCTCAACTAGTGGGGGGCAATCACATAAGGGGTTATTCTATACAATTTACAGGGGGGTGGAGTAGCCCCCCAACTTTGGGCCGGAAGCAGAGTACAGTCAGCTGGACAGTTGACACATACTGCATAGACATATTGTATAGTACATTTATCAACAACAATTCACTGAGCAATTTCAATATATCATTTAACCTATAGACGTCAGATAACCTGGCAAAATTCAGATTGATATGTGGAGCGATATGGAACAATATAATATATCATGATTTTACTGCTATCAGTGTCTTCATAAACCATAATTATTCATCATAATACTCTATTTATTTTCCATTTCTGTCTATTGAATTCTTATTACAAACACTGCACAGAGCAAAAATGAATGTACTATATCTCGATTCAACGATCTTCCCAGATTAGCAGATTGTCATAACTTCATATCACAATACAGTCTTTTATTGCCATATCACACAGCCTTACAGTATAACAGTGAAAAGGCTTAGTTCTGACTGAGAGCCACATAATGAGAAGGACCTGATGCACTTGTGCTGATGAAGATGAGGTTCAGCTGTTCACTAAACGACCTCTGCATGTATCGGCCAAAACCACAACCACAAACTGAACTCCACTGAACCGGTTATATTTAGAACAAGTTCACTACAGGAGGGGAGAAACAGTTTCACAGTATCACTGAGTTCAACTGGTGTTTAGACAACTTTCAAGTATGGTACTGTTAATAACTTATTTCCAATTATCCATTCATTTTAATAAGCACTCACGCTAACTGTCAGCTAACTTTGTATTGAAAGTCCAAGTGACTGAAATGAAAAGAGTCAGTTCACTTTTATTTGACTAGTGCTGTCAATCAATTATTTAAAAAAAAAACCTTTGGACTGTGATTAATCGAGATTAATTTTTAAATGAGCTTTTTTGTGATGGAGCTACCACCCCTAGCCCCCTAAAGCTGCTATGACTGCCCCTTCTCCAGATGCACTGGTTGTGTCAGACCAGTCACATAATTCCTCATCTCTACACAGGGCCGTTTAGGGACTGCAGACTGGATTTACTGAAAATTTTTTTAGGCAGGACTCTAGACGAATTGTGAAACTACAGCAAATACATTGTGAGAAAAAACATGGTTAAAAACGTTGGGAGCGGCGTGTGTGTCGGGTCACGTGTATTGAGCTTATTCTTTTCAATGGACACACATCAGCTATATCTCTGCAAATAATATAAGACAATTTTTCATCAAATATTTCATCAAATATTTTCATTTGTAGATTGAGCTCTGTAGTATGCCTTTACGAGCTGAACACTGTCAATACTGTCAATATTTTTTGTAATGTATGTAGATCTCCACACTTATGTCTGCTTTGTTCTGACTGTAGGCTGCAGTTTGGACAGGGTCACATTCGCGTCAACCCACTTTCTCCCTGTGCTCTCCTCTGAGCTGCTCTGTCAGACAGAGGAGGATGTCGGCCAAAACAATAGTGCAATTAATTTGCGTTAACTGATCAATGAAAATTATTTATGATTAATTACATGTGTTAACGCTGAAAGCCCTAATTTTTTCTGTCTTACACAGAAGACCACTGCTTCATAATCCTTTTAACTACAAATTAAATGTACATTCATTATAATGTTCATCATAATACCTAATACTATTTTTTTGTTTTTTTGTTATTAATATTAACACTGGCATTGTTACAGTAAAGATGACAGTAAAGAGCAGAGCATCAATGAATGCACTTGTATCACGATTTGATAATCTTCCCAGATTAGCAGATCGTCTTCATCACACACACTTCCTCACAATTAGATTTTTTTATCGTATGGATTATTATAATAAAATTGTACTATATTGTCTAAACAAAGTGCAGGATCTAAGGCACATAAATTGCCAACATCTTTACCATCTCCACTATCTCTGTTACCACCTATTCCTCACCAGGGGCTGTAGTGTGTATGAGACCCACAGAGGCATGTGTCTGTCCTGGCTGTACCCGCTGAGGTAGTCCCTGTGATGGAGCAGGCAGAAGGCCACGTTGGGCTGGACCACATGAGGTGTGCCAAACGGGTGGTGCTGTCGACGCAACACCGACTTAGAGGCTACAGAACGAAAACAAAAATGTGAAAGCCATAAAGCAAAATGTCAGTGATTCCTAAAATGGGGTACGGGGATTTCTAGGGGTCTGCGAAGGAACCCCAAAGCCAAAAACAAATTTAGAACTAGGCCTGTGCTGTCGCCCCCAACAGAAAGGTGTATATCGGCAAAACGGCCCCATACGTCTGCCACAACTGGCACCTTAATCAGACAAGGGTTTTTATATTGCCCCGCCCCAAACCATGACAGACATTGGAAGGGTCTATTTGACTTTTTTGATTTGTCTGGATGTTTGTGAAGAATGTTTTTGTCAAATTTAGTAAAATTCCCTAAAACGACATTCTTCCTTCAGTCTATAGGGAGCGCTATAGAGGTAACTGCCATCATATTGGTCAGATATGTTCAGGGCCGGGGGTTCATTAGGTATTTCAGGTTAGAGCCTAATCGGGCAAAGTATGTGCACGTTAGAGGCTGTCAAATATACCTGACCTCCCAAATTCAATTCAAAATGGCCAACTTCCTGTTTGTTGTAGGGC